>PVJI01001549.1:0-175861 GCA_004026765.1 Micronycteris hirsuta | reverse complement strand
TCTCTAAGGAGACCTTCCAAGCAAGAAGGGGCTGGAGAGAAATATTTCAAATCATGAAAAGCAAGGACCTACAACCAAGAATAATCTATCCAGCAAAACTGTCATTTAGAATGGAAGGGCAGATAAAGTGCTTCTCAGATAAGGTCAAGTTCAAGGAGTACATCATCACGCAGCCTTTACTATATGAAATGTTAAGGGGGTTTATATAAAGACTCATGAGAGAAGGCACCAAGGCCAGATCAGCTACCGGGGAACTCAGATCAGCCACAGCCAAGACGCTTGTGAGGGGAAGGGGATAATGGGGACAAGGGTATTCAGGAACTGCTATAAAGGACACATGGACAAAACCAAGGGGGAGGGGGGAAGCAAGGGAGGGAGGTGGGTTTGCCTGGGGTTGGGGGTGGGGGGTAAATGCAGACAACTGTAAGTGAACAACAATAAAATAATTTAAAAAAAATCATTGCCGCAATGACCTTCCTTCTTCTAAGAAGCCCACCTTGATTAAATGCAGCAGAATAATGAAACAAGCTGAGTGCTTCCCCATGCTAGTCTTTCACGGGCCCTCCTCCGAGTTTCCAATGTCCACGTCAGAATGGCATTAAAACCTCACTACTGCTTCCAGGCAGCCTTCCCTGATCTTCCTCTCTGATTTCCTCCCCCCGCCCCGCACAGTGCGGACTGTGTGCCTTTCCTCTGGCACCCCATCGCCAAGTCCTTTCCTACCTTACAGTACCTATTCTGAGACCACTCATGTGCCTATCTGTCTCCCCATGAGAGCGAGAGGTGGGGAGCGATCCCTGGGCGGTGCTCAGCACATGTGATACCCCAACACGTGCGTGTCGAATGATCGCACCTGGGTCTGCATCCATCCGTCTCTTTGATGGGAAAACATCAGCAACTCCTGCAGGCTTGATAGTCTACTTGGACAAATACTTGGCACCATGGGGCTTCTCTCCCACCGAGGAGGATTGAACTAGTCACTTCTCAAGCTCTTACCAGTTAGAATCTCCAGGGGTGGGCTACAGAAAAGTATTATTGTTGTTGTTATTTTTAGAAACTCCACAAATGATTTTGATGTCAGTCAGATGGAGGGACCACTGACTACATACTTTAAAGTAGCTTTGATCCTCTGGCCCCTGTGTCCCAGAGCTGGAGGCCTGCTGAGCCCAAGCAGCAACTCATTAGTTTAAACGACAAGCAAGCCTGTGCCACCCACATGCCTATCCGTGCCCAGTGTTCCTTTCTGGAAGCTCCCGAGATCCCCCACCCTCGGGGCAGCCTGGCCGTGAGCTGCTCCACAACCACTCACCCTTGACAGAGCTCGACTGGCCAGCGTCTCAAAGGCTTGTACCACATTGATGTCGTTCTTGGCACTGACTTCAAAGTAGGGAATATTCTTCTCTTTGCACCAGCCTTGGGCTACCTCCTGCGGCACCTGAGTGAAGGAAGGAACGACCACTGTTTCCGTGTCGTCGTCACCACCATCCCCATCATGGGCCCACCCCCACCGTCTCTACCACCACTCCCGTTTCTTGGGAACCAACCACGTGTCCATAACTTTACACGTGTTATTCCTCAACATAAATTTACGAGGTGGCTGTTGTTCGCTTCATTTTCCAGATGAGGAAACTGAGCGACAGAGAATAGAAGACTTTGCTCAGAGCGTGTGGGGCTGAGCAGGATTTGAACACCGGCTTGGCCGAACGAGAACCCATGCGCTGTGTTGCCTTCTGAACGCCTGCACCGGGGGTTCTTCCTTCCATGGGCTCCTTCATCAGCCCCTTCAAGAGCAGATGGACTTGAGAGACACTAGCCAGCTCCCCCTGAGCTGGCTGAGCAGGCCCATGCCCAGGAGGCCTTTGCTGGGCAAAGACTTAGGTCCCTGCTAACCCTTTATGCCCAAGGTCGAGTCCTAGGAACAGCTGATAAACTCCTGCTGTGGGCCAGACACTCTGTTAGCTATCTGTTACACTCATTTATATAACCCTCAGTAACCCTGCGAGAGGGGTCTTATTAGCCCCACTGTATAGATAAGAACACTGAGGCTCAGAGACTTGCTTCAGATCACACAGCTGAGAAGGGCAGAGTCTACACGAAGCCCAAGCTCGTGCTGCCACGGCCCCTGAGCTGCCCGGTGCAGGACACTGCATGAGAGCCAGGCTGCTTTTCTGTCTCCCCCTCTGGGCTGTAGGTTCCTTGAGTTTAGGGTCAGGGCCTTTTTAGCTCTTGGCCTGGTGCCGTGAGTCACACAGTGCAGACCGAACGAGCACATCACTCCCCACATGCAAACGGCCCATCACAGTTAGGGGATGTGAGACTGGAGAATGTTCCGGCAGCACTGCAGGTTACTTCCAAAGACAATTGCTAACATGGAGTTTAATGGCTAGTTACTTCGGGGACCAGAAAAATGACCATATATTGAACACTTGAACCTGGGACTTTATAACCATTGAAGGGAGCCAAAGTTTTTCTCATGGAGAGAGGACCATTCTGCCCGACTCCCAGAACACAGCGCAGACGCTACCTCACCGTGGCTTGTCTCCCAGCTCCTGCAGGTTCTGGGAATTTATCTTATTGGAAGGAAAAGTGCCGTTGCCGTCCCTTATCTCTTTGGCCTTTGCTTTCCAGGTGGCGGGAGTGGCCTGGGGCTCATGGCTTTCACATTCCTCTGCTGTTCCTCCAGCATTGCTCTGGCATTATGAGGCTTGCCACCCAGCACTGGAGGGCAGGGACTGGGGGCGGCTAAGCAGCCTGTCCTTTGGGGACCCCCAATGACACCTCCACCTCCCATACCCAGGCCAGGTCCAGTCACTCTCCCGGTTGCTGCTGAATCTGAGCAGAGCAGGGAGAAACACCAGACCATGGTCTTGGCCTCTGATTTCTAAGATCCTCCTGCCTTTGGGGATAGAGTTCCCAGAATATTGGCCGTCAGTATTCCCTTCTGCCGAGCACAGATACCCAAGACCTGGTGAGTCACCAAGAAGCCCCACAGCTTGGGGAAAATCCTGAACTATGTGTGAGGGAAGAATCAAGGATGGCCAGGCTATCGATTACTATTGTCCTCACTAGTAACATGCCAATAAATGCTCATTAGAAATTAACATGTTATACCTTGATGCCCTTAGAAACACAAAGGGCTTTGTATCTTTTTGAAAAATAATTTTTCAATTACAGTTGACATACAATATTATAGGCTTTGTATCTTTTAAAGTGTTTGAGGGCAAGGACTGGACTTAGGCTTCTGATTGCTCCTTCTTTCTTTAAATCCCACCCACCTGCAGAGCCCCCACCCCCACCAGGTGATGAATGCTTTCCTGGGCACATCATTGGCGCTCAGGAGCTGCAGTGGAAAGTGACCTGCAGTGCAGTGAAGCCAAGTGCCTCTTCTCCAGTAGGCAGGGAGATTCTCCACATTCAATGCTGCAAGAGGCAGAAGCCAGGACTGGTGCCCAAGGTCAGCCAGCAACAGAGCTAGGAAGATAAGTTTGCAACTATAGCTGGCTGATCTCAGCTGTCCCTTCTCTCCTACTGGACAGTGACTGGGTTATGACAGATATTTTATTTCCTTGTCCTTATTCTGTCTCTGTTCTGTTTACACGCAATGATTAAATACACAAGTATAAAATACCATGTTGGAGATGATGTTGCCAATTAACATACTTTTCTATTCCTATCACCTCTCTTACTGACCCTCAGAAAGCCAGCCTGGGAAGAAAGCAGCTCAGACAGTAATTTTCATGTCCCTCTTCCATTTCCAGTTTTAAAATCATCCTTTCTTTTATTTATAAAATCACAGTTATTTATAACTTAGGCTCTGACTGTGGAAATAAGCTCAGGGTGTGATATTTGGGGACATGGTGAGTATGAAAATTTTGCAAGTATTACTTCTATTAATTTTGCTTTAGGCTGACAATATGCCACTAACATTTTACTTCTCCTGTTGTAGTTTTGGTGGTTCACTAAAGGCCAAAGTTTTGACAAGAATAGTCTAGTTTATATGATTTTATTTATGATGCTTTTCCATCTCATATACACTTTAAATTATTAATCAGATGTGTTAAAATTAGTGTGTCAAATGCACCTTAAACCACTACCAGAAATAAAGAATATTTTCAGAAAACCTAATCCCAACATTATGACTCAGTGGTAAGTCAAAAATTTCCTACCTGAACTTAGAGCAAAGAATTCACATGCTAGTAAGTGAATTGCTTGCGGCACAGAGTCTAGCAGAGCTGCTCTTTTAAACAAACTAATATTTTTCACTCTATGACCTTCTGTAGGAAGAGTAGGGATTTAAAAAAATGTAGGTCAATAATTTCTTTAAAACCATTCTGGCAATACACATTTTTATTGTGGTAAACTACACTGAAACATAAACTTACCATTTTAGCTACATTTAAGTGCACAGTTCAAGGACTTAAGTGCGCAGTGACATCGTTGTGAGACCACCACCCCACCCATCTCCAGAACCTTCTCTTCATCGCAAAGCTTAGCAATAGAGTTTTACATGTTCATTTTCTTTTTATTGAGTAGAAGAAGTTCCCGTGTTTTCCCAGCCTGTGCCTTGAAGATAACAAGGAGGATAACAATCGCTCCCATTTGTTAAGCTTTCCACATGCTTTCTCAGCATCGTTTCCTTTCATTGTCACACAATTCCATGGAAACCGTGCGTGGCCTCCATCGCCCAGATGAAGCAGCTGGAACTGGCTAAGGACACACGTCCCGGAGACGGGATCGGGCTTGTCTGGGGCTGTGCTGCTTCTTTCCAGCCTTTACCTCCCTCTCTCTGCAGAAAAAGGCCTGTGCCTCCACCCAAGCTTGGACTGGACTCCTCTGCCCCTTCAAGGCACCATCGGTGCTTCCCCTCCAGCCGGCACCCTTTCTTCCTTGAACCCTTGCAGTCTGGCGAGTCTTCCACACCACCTCCTCTTGGAGCCTCCACGCCTCTCAATAGCTTCACAGATCTTCCCCCCACCGCCCCTCCGCCCCACCCCACCAACAGACACCACCTCTCCACTTCAGCCTCTTTCCAGGGCAGACACAGGACCTCTGTAAATAATGCTAAATACGGTCTTCCGTTCTGTGACTGCAGTCTCCTTCCCTTCCACCCACTCACCTCTTCATTCTTTCTGCCCTGCTCCTCCACCTCTGCTGGCCAAGCCCCAGCCCTTCAACTCTCTTCTTGTCACTCTTCCTTCCTTCAAGGATCCTCAGTGCCCTCACAGGCCTGTCTGCAGCTACTCTTGCCTGGAGAAATCTTAGTCCCAGGTCCCTCGTTCCTGGCTCTAACCCACACAGGGCTGCTGAAGAAAAACACAGCAAAGACGCCCCCCGGACTCCTGGTGTCCTCCTTCAGCTAAGCCCCAAGTGTTGCCTGTTAGTTCTTGTCTTCATCCTCGATTTGCTTCTTCACCCTTTCCTCTCCAGAGTGACTGGCAAGGCCTCGCCATTGTTCCTGAGATGCCTACTTAGTGCCCGCTCAAGAAGCTGGTGCATCTTATTCCACTGAGAAAAGGTCAGACTCAGTCTTGAACTCCCTCAACTTCCCACCCTACAGTCTCCAGGTGAACAAAGCAGGATTTAAAATGGAAGTTGCAGCGGAATAATCCGATAGAAGTCAGATATAAGGTGGGCTGGGAGACAGACTGTCCCTGGACCTTGGATATTTCCCAAAGTTCATGACCAAGAATCTATTAGATGACTCCCAAACCCATAGCATGGACATTAAGAGATCAAAAAGGAGAATTAGAAAGGATTTCTTTGGAGAGAGTTGTGTCCTGGGCGCACTCCCCGCAAGAGGGAGAACATGAGAAGTCTCATCTCCACCCCAAAAAGGGCTTCCAGGAGCCACTTGGAAAGCTGGACATGACCCCTGGAGTTTGGTAGCTACAGTGGGTTTGTGTCTGACATGCACCTGAGAGATCCAATGCAATGGGCACATCGAGTCATTTCTCATTAGTAGCCAACAGTAAAAGGAGCTCTGCTCAGCGCCACGGCGGAAAACACCCACACAAAGTGGGGTCGCCGCAGCCAGGGAATGGACAAGCCACCAAGAGGTTAGTCAGAGGGTCCGGAATATGCTTCAGCTAATAAGAAATATACGTGTGCTACTTTCTCAGAAAGTTTGTAAGCTCAAGTACTTATAACTGCAGACCCCCTTACCTGACCCTGGGTAGAAATACTGTCCTACAGGTCAGTTCAAATTCTACCTGCCTACCTCTGCTGCCTTAGTTCTTCTACTCCCTGTCTCCAGACAAAATTACCTTCAGTTCTCAGCTCATACCAGGCTATTTCTTTCCTTTGCTCATGCTGTTTCATTAGCCTGGGCGCCACCTACGCTAGGAAGCCCTTTCTAGATTCTGGGTTGCAGCAGATGTACTTTCATTGTGGTCTCTGAATTTCCAAGGCCTACTTCTATCAGGGCATTTACCATATTGTGTCATAATTACCTTTTAAAGTGTCCCTATCCATGACAAAATTTTCCTATCCAAAAGTGTCCCTATCCATTGCAAAATTTTTAAGGTTAAGGACTGTGCATGGTTCAGCTCTGAATGTGTGGGACCTACCACAGTGTCTGGCATAGCTGATGCTCACATTGGTGAATGAATGAATAAATGAATGAATGGTACCTGCCGGTCTGCTAGATCGATCTTGTTTCCCAGCACCACCATGGGATAGGACTGCTCCGTCGGAATGATTTTGGCCAGAACATCACCCCGCCAGGTGTCCAGAGCTTCAAAGGACTCCATATCAGTGACATCAAAAGCCAGGATGCAGCCATCGGAGCCTTTGTAGAATGTGGACACCATGGAGCGGAACCGCTCCTGTCCGCCTGTGTCCCAGATCTGGAGGGGAAAAGAAGCCATTCCGTGGGGCTGTGATGAGTGGCTAGAGGTTTGGCCTAACTGGATCACATCATGTCAAAGCTTCCTTTTCTGGGTGGGGCGCAGACAGCCCTGGCACAGGTGCGTGTGGTCTTTTCACACACAGGTGTCTTGACCCTGTCACCCATGTACACTATGGTATCTTGGCACTCACATTTAGCATCCAAGAGTACTTTGGCATCTGAGCCCTTGTTTTCCCTTGGGCCATCAGGCTGGGCACTGTTATTCCCATCTGATAGATGTGGACCTTGGGAGTGATTTGCCAAGGCCACTCTGCAAGTTTTCCAGGGATCTGAGACTAGGAATGAGACTTCCCAACTCCTGGATTTAGAGCTCATTCTTCTAGATGAGGAATCAGCAATTTTTTTTTTGTAAAGGCCCAGGTAATACATATTTTAGGCTTTGTAGACCATACTGTCTGCTGCAACTACTATGAAAGCACCCATAGACCATAAGTGGGCATGGCTGTGTGCCAATAAAACTTTATTTACAAAAACAGGAGGTGAACCTGATTCAGTCCAAGAGCTGAAGTTTGCTGATGTCTGCTCTAAATTGTTCTCGCTCCTAATACACAGTGCTGTGTGAATGGCTGTCCAGAGAAGGGGGGGCGTTTCCAGGCATGAGTGCTGAAGAGGGAGAAGGAGGGCTGCTCACCTGTAGCTTCAAAGTTGCGTCATCCAGCACGATAATCTTGGAGAGGATACTGGCCCCCAGCGTGGTCTGGTAATCCTCATAAAAAGTCTTGTGCACATAGCGGTGGAGGAGGGAGGTCTTTCCTACACTGAGGAAAAAACCCAGACATGTGTAAACACACACATATAAAACATGTATGCACATCCATACCATTCTCAAAATATTACCACGCACCTCTTACCACCGTCTCGCCCTAAGATTGTGATCTAACATTTGTGGTCCAGGAATCACACTTTGAGTAGCAAGGGGCTAGAAGGGTTTCTAGAAGTAGGGACCAAAGTGAGCAGCGAGGTGTGAAGAGAGCTGGGTGCCCCAAAGCAATGGTCAGGCTTTCCCTGTATGTGGCAAGAGGGGGGAAGGCAGAGAGATGCGGGGGGGCTTGTTATTGCAGAGCTTGGACCAGAAACCAGCTGGCCTGCCTCCCGGCCTCTTTCTCCTACTGAGCTCCCTCCCTTGGGTGAGATGCTCTCCCTAGTGCCACCTTGAATCAGAGAAGGACCCAATGAGAGGTGGGAACACACCCAGCAGGTCTCACTACCCTTGACTAGGGATCTGCTTGCCAACACCCAGACTCTAAGCTGAGTTTGACTTACCCCAGGGCTCCGATGATGATGAGCTTCAAATCCACCTTCTTCCGGGGATTCATGGAGGGGTTTCAGAACCTGTGGGAAAACAGAAGACATCCACATGCCGGCCAGAGAGTCCCCTGTGGCTGCTGTCGCTGAGGCTGGACTCTACGTTCTCCTCCTGGTGTGCGGGTCACCGCCCTAGGCAGAGGACTTGGGTGAGGTTGACAGGTGGATGACTCGGCCACGCTTACATACCCTCCCCCTCACTTCCTCTGGGTCCTGCCCAGTGCTGGAAGGGCTGGAAGGGTGGTGACCCCACCGGCCAGGTGCATCTCTCACCTTTCTACCAGCCCTGATCTCAAAGGCAGCCTGGAGTGCCAGGAAGGCTGGAGAGGATTGAACAGAGGCCTCGCAGATGGTCAAGCCTGGAGCCAGGGATGGAGGGCAGTGCAGGAAGGGCAGATGGAGGTAGGACAAGGGGTCCATTGTCAGGACTATCCAAGAGGCTTTGGGTGGAAGGGTGCCCTTCCCCCAGCCCGAGGTGCTGCTGCAGTCGCAGAACCAAAGGCCCTTCACTGAGGCAGCTGGTGGGCTGTCATTGGTACATGTTTCTGGAAAGCTAATTGGCAGTGAGTAGTGAGAGTCTTAAACACGTTCCTGCCCTCCACTTACTAGGAATTTGCCTTCAGGAAATAATCCGAAATGCAGGCAAAGACTCTCGTTCGAGAATGTTCTTCAGGATTATCTACAAACAGCCAACACTAAGGAAGTGGTTAGATGAGGCACGGCACCCAGTGAACTGTGAAGCCGTCATTAACGTGCAGTTTCTGAGAACATTATAATAATGTGGGTAAGTGCCGCCACGGGAGCTGAACGGGAAACGGCAGACAATGAACTGCATGTACAACACCACCCCAAAGAGTAAAATCAGTTCCTACTTGGATAGCAAAACTTCTGGAAAAAATGTTTAAAAAATTTAAGTGTTAATTCTGAGTGGTGGGGAATTATAAGATTTTAATTTTGTTCCCTATGCTTTTTAGTATGCTTCAATTTTTTACAATAAACATGTCAAACATGCATTGTTCCTATAAGAGAAAAATAGACATTGTACACATGTGTGCATAATTTATATGTATAACTTATATATATTTATTTTTTTATTGTATTAACAAGATAAAGTCAAACTTTGCAGGGGATGGTGTTCACCTAGCTCTTTGGGTCTACCCTTCGTGGCACAAATACATACACAGTGTTCCCAGCTCCCGGGTCTTCTACCGTTGGAGGCACTAGGCATACTGCGTAAACCTTAATCCGACTCTGCCCGGCTGAAGTATCAAAAGTTGGCCAGCTTGGGTTTCCCCTAGTACTCGGAAAAAACTCTGGACTTGATGTCCTAAGGCACTGGAGGCTCCAGTTCTCCCTTTGCCACTGTGTGACCTTGGGCCAGTTACTGCCCCTCTCTGAGTCTTGGCTTTCCAACTAGAGAATGAGCCAGTTGGGGCCCCCAAACTGAAGGTCTCTTCTGGTTGAAAAATGCTTTTTATCTGCTGGAGCTGTTACTCACTGGGCTACAAGAGTCTTGCCTGGGCGTGACTAGTTAGTGCAGAGTCAAAATAGAAAACCCTAAAAGGCTTCGGATGGTTGGCATCCCTCCACGAGCCATGCCATTGCTCAAAGGTAGTTTGAGGTTCTGCCTAGAGCTGCTTGACCCGGCAGCCAGAGTTGGTGGCACTGGACCTTCTACCCAGAGGGGCTGGCTTAGCACGGTGGGCAATGGGTCTCCTCAGTGGCTTGTGCATTCGTTCAACAAGGGCCTGCATGCCTGCTGTATGCAAAGCCCTGCACTAGGCACTGGAGGAGCACAAAGCAAGTAGGAATGCCCACCTGCCTGCCAGGGAGTCATCAGGGGAGAAAGGACAGGGGCTGAGTCATCGCACCAGAGAGAAAGTGTCAAGTGCCCCAACCGAGGCACAGAGAAAGTGCTGCGAGAGTTCAGTGAGGACAGAGGTGGCAACTGAACTGGGCCCTGAAGAAATGAAACATGTGCTTGGGGACTGACATTTCAGAGGGAGGCAATGATCCTCTGAAAGGGAGTGACCTGGGAACAGCTGAGTGAAGAAGGCTGATGGTCTGCTTCAGGGAGGGGTGAGGGGAAAGTCGGGGAGAGAGGAAAGCCTGGAGAAGGGGCAAGGTTAAGAGCAGACATGAATATCAGACCAAGGGTCCTGTCCTCCCTCCCTCCTTCCTCCCTCCTTCCTCCCTCCCTTCCTTCCTTCCTTCCTTCCTTCCTTCCTTCCTTCCTTCCTTCCTTCCTTCCTTCAGCATTTCCTATGCTCCTGACCTGTAAGGAAGAGAATTCAGAGTATTGACTGGGGCTGGCTTTTGGGGGTGGGTGTCGCTGCCTACAGCGAAACCAGCCAAAAGAGAAGTGGCTCAGAGCCCCTGTGAGGTGCGGGCCTCTCAGCGGCAGGTACCCGCTCTGGAAGGTGATGAGGGGCGCCGGGTGTTTCCCCCTAAAGGCTCTGCTATAACGTGCTTAGCTTCAAAGCCGGTACTGTGACCTGGAAAGGGGGCCTGAACAAAAGGGAGGCAGGGGAACTGGGAAAGAAACCCGCAGGGCTGCTCTGCTTCTCTAGAATATAGGGAATCCTCCCTAAAGCCCTATGCGATGCTTACAAGGGAGGCTCAGAGAAGCCCAGACACTAGTTACTCACCAGGGTCACACAGCAGATGCACCAGCTGCGCCCCGTTGCCTCCCCTCCCCCTGAGCTCGAACTCATAGGGTCCATGTGCACAGGACGGAGTGCACTGGGCTCAGGTTTGGTGAGTGTAACCAAACCCTAGCAGACTTGGAGGAGACGGAGAGAAGGGCGGCCGACGTGACCAGAGCTGCAGCGGGGAGGGAGGGGACAGGCGCCACGGGGCTGCATGGTGGTGTGAGGACCGAGGAGGAGGGAACCGCGTTGGCGCTGCGACAGGGCCGCGCTGGCTCCCACGAAAAGCTAACGTTTGTTTCCTGGGACCGTGAGAGGGTCTTGTGAATATGCAAATAAACAACATATTATGAGGTTAAATGAATTAACACATTATCATACTAATTTAAACCATGTGATAAATTATTATAATACATTTACTGGTGCCAATCGAGGGCTCAACAAATGGTAGCTGTTTTGTGACTATTAGCACATTAGCCTGTGGGATTGACAGTCTTACTAGCCTCCCTCTTTTACTACCGAGGAAACGGATGTTAAGGGAAGTTAGGTCGTTCATCTGTAAAGCTACAGCCCGGCAGAGCCTGGATTGGGATCTGGGATGAATCCAGGTGTAGGTGCAGAGACCACCCCCTAAGCGCTGGGTTGACTGCCTGCTGCAAGCCTGCCCCCCGGGGGCCGGCATTGAGGGGGGCGTGGCTTTGACGCGGTGCCAAGGGGCTGCTGCTCCTCCAAGGGGAAAGTTTTGTACCCTGGAGTGTCAAAATCCACCGCGTGCAAAGCAGTCTGCAGGTAACCAAAGACAGGATACAGCACAAAAGTGGGCAAAGAATTTGAACTGAACCCATAGAAGTCTTATAAATGATTAGTAGTAAGCTTTGAAAAGGTGACCCAACCTTACCGATTTTTAAGAACATGCAAATTTTAAAATGTCACTCTTTTTCATCCACCAGATTGGCAAAAAAAGTTAAAAGATTAGTGATAATATTTACAGTTGGCGAGTGTGTAGGGGCAACGCTCTTGTGTATTGTTGATAGAGTGTGAATTGTCACAGTGTTCCCTGGAGGGCAATTTGACAATATCAAAACTCAGTCTGTGCACGCTTGCTTTACACACTTAGCTTCCTATCCTAGGACTCTATCCTACAGAAACACACGTGGACTCAAACACGCATTTGTACAAAGATAACTGCTGAAAAACACTGCTGTAACCTAAATGTCCATCAATAAGACACTCTCAGTGTAAATCATAATCCATTCATACTCTGAGTAAGAGTGAAGTAATGAAACAGAAAGACATGATGATGATTAAGTAAAAAAGGAGCACTTTGTATAGCATGATCCCAATAATACAGAAGTGAACAACATTATATGTGTGACTATATGTTTGACACTGTACTTACGCTTGCCCTGGTTGGCCCCGTAAATGCACAGAAAGCTAAGGATAGACACACACTAAATGATCACTAGGAGGTGGAGAAGGGTGGATTACAGGCTCGAGCTATTGTTTTATTTTATATGTCTTGTATCAAAATTAGTTACACAAGCCTAAGTTGTTGTAATTAAAAATATCAAAGAGGACAATATTTCTTTAAAAAGAGCAACGGATGGATGGCAGCCCAAAGTCACCTGGGGTGACTTCCTGACAGGACCAATCACTGGGGGCCTGGGCAGGGGAGGAGGCTCCCACGGAGTGATCATGCGTTTTCGAGTCAGACTACCCACTGCATGGCTGTACATCTGTGACTGTGGCCTACTTAACCTGGGTGAGTCTGTTCCCTCGTGGGTAGATGGAATCACCCCTGCTTGTGGCTTATTCTGCAGGGTGGCATGTGTCACGCTCTTGGAGCAGAACTGTCTCCCCAAATTGGGGAAAACTACCATAAATGGTAAACAACTGGGGGGCAAGGAGGGCAGATCGCAGTGCCTGCCACTTTCTGTGGTGTAAATATTCCCTCCATGGCTTGTTTCACACTCCCAACGGGGCCTGCTCCGGCACGCTTTAGGGAGGGCGTCCAGTCCAGTTCCCACCCAGGGCCTGCTTGAGCCGTCTCTGCCACATTTGCGGAAAGATGGAGCCAGACCTGCTTCTTCTCCCCACTAGGGGAAGCTTTTCCTTGGGGGAAACACAAAATGCTCAGTTCCATCCTAGCCCTTCTGAAGTTTAAGTCTTCTCTTCGCATTTTACTTGAGTCTTTTCTTCTCCGGATCCTTGTAATTCACCTCAGCCCCCCTCCCCCCGACCCTGGCCCCCTTCCCCTGATGTACCCTTAGAGCGTGCTGCCACTGCAGATTACCCGACCCCACTCTCAGAAGGGCAGGGATATGCTGAGGCTGCTATTTAAAATAGTCCGGTCCATGGGCCCAGGATAACCGCCAGTAACAGAGGGTGACCAGGACTGCGGCAGTGGCAAGGGAGGGCGTCTGGGGGGCAGCCCCTGGCTGGACTCGCCGAACACGTGCGTACAGATTTCCGATGGTGGTTTAACCATGTGCTCTGTGCTCTCCCTTGGCTGGACTTTGGCAAAGCTGTCCTTTGAAGCCTCCTCCCACCCGTTTAGATCACTCAGCTGTTCAAACCTGGGCATCCGCCTAGAGGCCAGGCTGAGGCATCACCCTTCATCGTTAAATAACAGTGAAGAGCAGACTGGGGCGCAGGGCCCTGCCTCCAGGCAGCTCAGGCCTGCACAGAGCAGAGCCTCGGGCCACTGCTCCCCATCACAAGCGACCTACTCTTCTCCCCTGCCTGCCTGGCTGCGCCTCTGTGCCTGGAGCCCTGGCCCAGCCCGTCTGCCAGAGCCACAGTGCAGCTCAGTCCCGGGGGAGTAAGAAAATAGTAATAATAATATAACAACAACAGTGATAAAGCCCCAGGGCCTGGGGCCAGTCGTACAAGGACTCTTGGCGTGGCTGCGCTCCCATCCTCCCGCCCCCCTCCCTCCCTCCCCCACTGGCCCAAACTGGGACCCGCGCACAGCCTGCGGTCCCACTCGTGTTGAGCGAGGTGTGGAGGTGTCCTTTCTGCTGACAAGGAGGAGGGAAGAGGGAGGCCAGTGAGCAGGTGGCGATCAGCTCCGGGTTCTGGAAGCTCAACACTCCTGTTAAGTTCTTTGGGAGTACCAGTCCTGTGTCCCAAAGTAGACTGTCACTGCCCAAAGGGCAGGGCAGTGCCTCACACCACTCTGTATCCCCCCGAAATTAATTCTTCCACAAATACTCATCCATCCAGTTACCCATCCATCTCCATTCATCCGTCTATCCATTCATTCACCCATCCATCCATCTCCACTCATCTACCCATTCGTCATCCATTCATCTGTCCATCTGTCTGTCCATCTATCCAGCACAGGTACTGCATGCCTACTATGCATCAGCACTATGTAGGTCTGAGTATACAGACAAGGAACTCTTTCCATGGGACTTGTGGAGGATTGAGCAGTAAGCCCAAGTAGATTATTTGTATTAATACATAATGCCCAGCAATTATAGGGCACTCTACAGTTTACAGAACGCTGTCATGCCCATGGATCCTTGAGGCAAGCTGGGACTAGAACCCAGGTCTGTCTGACTGTTCATTAGCTTGCCTAACATTGCAGAGCTGTGCTAAGAGACATACTTATGGTTTAGAACAAAAGGAACATTTTCCTGCTCCAGGTTTTCCTCCTTCCTGATGAGACCCTTTGGGTGACATGGTTCCATCCCGGAAGGTACCCCATTGCTGTGCCAAGGGGACTCCTGGTGCTCGCGGGACCCAGCCCTCTCGAAAGGCTCTGGTTTCTGCCTGTCCTTTCTCTGTGTCAGCAGCTGCATCGGCCCGTGCAGAGCCCCGAGCTGGGCCCCAGTTCCCGGCGCTGGGCGGGGAGTCTTTTCTGCCTGGCTCACTGCCATGCCTGGGAGTTCCTCCCGGGTGGGGGTCTTTGGGCTGGATCTGAGCCCTCAGCTGCCAGATTCTAAGCCTCATCCCTGCATCCCCTGCCTCTGCTCCTCCTCACTACAACACAAACGTCCCTGGGGGCTGCTAGGACAGACAGAAGAACCAAGAAAAACTTCCAAGGCACTTACAGCTGTGGATGCTTAGCATCGGCCTCCGAGGGCAGGCGGGAGTTTTCTCTGAGTCTGGGGGGTCTCCTCTTAGAGCAACAGTCTTGGCCCGGTCAGAAGAAAAAGGCTTTGGAAGCAAAAAAGAGTTCGTTGAGGCCAAGCCACTTCCTTCTGAGTTTTCCTCCTCTCCCTCTCATGCACAGACTTGGGAAAGTTGCAAAAGAGGCTGGGCCTGGTGACCTCAGCTGTGTGGGTGGAGGGGTGGGGTGGAAATGGAAGGCTAGGCTTCTGAGCCGACTAGATTTGGGGCCTCGTGAGGATTCAGTTTGCAGAGACTCTGGACCTGGGTGGGGGGAATGAGGAATGGGAGGCTTGAGGGTGAAAGCTTGTGGGTGGGAGGACCTGGAAGGTGGTGCCTTTGTGGGCACCATAAAAAGCCTCTGGCTGGTTTTAGGAACTTCTGCTCCTGCTGTTGGAAGCCACCCAGCAGAGCGGCCATGTTATCTGTTGAAGTATTAGCCTCCCATGTGTAGTGGATTTGGTCCCACCAGCGGCCGGGTCAGGAGAGGTTCTGGTCCTGGTGCTTTGTCCTATACACACACCAGCACATACCACACCACCACACACACCACACACACACACCAGATTTATGGGAGGCAAGTCCTGACATCTTCCTGGGCCTCTCAGATGAGAACGTGTGACCCGACTTGAAGTGGTTAAGAGACGATAGCAATTTAAAATGCTGTTGGTGTGAGCCTGTCTCTCTGAGCTGCCTGGAGCCATGCTTCGGGTGGCTGGTTGGCAGGCGTGTTGGACAGACTCAGAAAGAGCCTGGAGGCTCTGAGTAGAGAGAAGTGGTGAAGATTTACTCAGCGGTGTTAGGCTGTGCAAACTGGAGACACAACTGGGCAATATCCAGAGTGTTCCAAAGAAGAAAGGGAAGCAGGTCGTCCAGTAGAAAGCACATCCTTGGGAAGGATCAGCCCTGCATTCTAGCCTTCGGATCGGTCGGAGACCACCATCTTCTCGATGACCGTCTAGAGAGTGGTCTGGATAACAGAGGTCAGGTGGTCTGGATGTGTGAACGCTCTTCCCTTAGTTCTCCAGGGGGTGATCAGAGGGCCATCTGGAGGTTTGCTGTGTGTCCAGGCATCGATGAAGGACCAGAAAGTTTAAGTTCTCAGGTTGTTAAACGAGAATAGAATGGTTGCCTCCTGCCTCAGCCTGCTTGACTTTAGTAGCTGAGCAGCTTGGCTAGAGTGACGGTGTCTAGAGATAGACAGAGAGGGAGTGTCTCTGGAGGCGCAGAGACACGTGGGAGCCTATTTCAGGGACAGGCCACAGTTGCCATGGGAGCTGCTGCTGCGGGTGCTTCTGGGTAGGGGAAGTGAGCTGTGTTCAGCTAGTCCTTGCAGCCTCTGAACATGGGACTGGAACCTGTACCTTTAGGGGACGTTTGCAGAAGTAGCCTTAACACCTTTGGCAGCCAAGTCACCAACCGTCCTCAGACTCTGGTCCCCACTTCCTCTGTCCATGTGGATCAAAAGTCAGCAACTTCCCTTTTCTTTCTCTGACACGTGCTGCAGTGGACAATGATGACCAGCCTCTCCCTGTGTGGGAGGCCCCGATGCTGCGTTCATTGCATGTCCTCCCTTCCTTCCTTCCTGCATGCAGCTTTCAACGATCTGAGTCTGTCAGACCCGTTGGGGAACACAAAACGTACTCTTTCGTTTTATCAGTGGAAGTAGGACATGGTGGGGATAATGGTATCGGGCAGCAGCTAAAGGTGGGGGTGGGGATTTAGAAGATCTCTAGAGGAGGAAAAGGCCTTATGGAAAGGAGGGATTTTAATCAGAGCTTGCAGGATGCAGGGGTGTGAACATGTGCGGTGCGTGCTGAGTGGAGGAGACTGCGCACAAGGCAGGCGGCACATCGGGGCCGAGTGTCTCACGGCCTGTGCCCTGTGGGCCTGAGGCTGCAACCCGTTCTTTCTTGGCACTGTGTCCAGCACCTCTTCACTACAATCTTAACAGTCACTGAAAAGGGGTCATCTGGGGGAGCGTGCTCCTCTGCAGAACAGGGTCGAAGGAATCCTGGGAGCGAAAGTGCGGGTGAGAAAATGGGGATGGTTCTGCTGGGCCTCAGGTGGAAGAGATGGGAGTGATGGACAGGAGGTTGGACTGAGGCAAGGCCCTGGAGAGCCCTGAAAGTCCCGTCAGCTTGGACTTCATTGGGTGCCCAGTGGGGAGCCATCAGGAAGTTTGGAGTAGGGAGGACAGATTGGAGTGAAGTTTCAGAAATGAGTCTGGAGGGAGAGGCCAGAATCAGAGCACCAAGGCATCCTTGAAATGCTCATCGGTGAATGGTAACCACTGGCAGCACAGGGGCAAGGGAACCAGTCGCTGAAACAATGCTGTTGTGACGGTCAAATCCGGACGTCATTCAGCAGGCCCTGCAGAGGCCCTGAGCCGGTGCTTTGTTCTCAGGGGCGGCAAGACCGCCTGCATGCTCCCACCCTGGCCCCTAGGGGGCGCTCAGTAAATAGTGACTGCATATGAGGATGTGCTGGCGGAACGGGAAGGACTGTGAGGCAGATGGAGGGATGAACCTGTACGACTGAGGGGCGGCGAAGTCACTACCTGAGACAGGAAACCCAGCCAGATCGAAGGGGGTTACGGGGCTCCTCTTTTGTCTACACTGAGGTTGATGTACCAGCAGGACATTTCCATAACACCAGTTAAGATCATTGGCAAGGAGATTCTGTTTTATTCACGGTTCTGTCCCCCAACCACTGCTCAGTGTTGTGGCCTCGACTCCCGCCAGCCCGCCCGGCCCAACCCATGTCTTGCTTCCTGCCAGTTCTGGTGCTGTTTCCCTGGTCAACGAGCCTGCAAGCAGGGAGCCAACTGAGAGGAAGCTGGCGCTGGGCCTGCGCCAGGCTGGTGGCTCCTCAGAGGCCCTGGCTTCCCAGCAGCTTCCTGGCGAGGCCAGGAATATGAATGAGAAGTGCAGAGACCACATGCCCACAGAGCAGGCTCTGTCCAGCTCAGAGAGGAGAAAAAAGAAGCCAGCAGAGAGAAGTTCAGGCTCGCCCGCACCCCGCTCCCCTGCCATCGGACCATCCGAGCTGAGCCGCGCACGGCCGCAGGGCCTGGCTGGAGAGTCCTGTGGCCTGAGCACCAGCTGTGTCTGTCGCCACTCTGTAGTCAGCTTGGAAACTCACCTCCTCGTCCTAGCCCACCTCTCTCTCTTCCTCACTTCCCTTTTTCCCTCTCTTGCTTTCTTCGAACTTCCCAATAAAATGTTAAATATAAGCTTCTGACTCAGGCATTTAAAAATTTTCCCCTTAAAGAACTGGGACCCAGAGAAGGCTCAAAAAAGTATTTGTCAGGTAAACAAATGAGTGACAGGACTCCATGTAGATAGCACAGGACGAGAAACAAGATACAGGAGTTGTTTCGAAAAAGCCATAGCTTTGAGATGACCTTTTAGAAACATCGACATGAGGGTTGCCCCCACAGAATGCAGAGGCACCTCATCTCCTGGGTGTGAGGGGCAGGAGGTGCAGAGCCGAGAGAGGTGAGGCGGAATTTGAGACGTGCTCACAGCTGAGAAACAGGAGAAAGGAAAGGGTCCCGGTGGAGGTCTGCGAGGCAGAGACTCCTTACACCCAGGCCACAGCTGGATGGCACTTCCAGCCCCTGTAGACAGGTGTGAGCATGGACCACGTTTCAGTGATGGACAGAGTGTGAACAAGACAGAGCTGGACCACATTTCAGTGATGGACAGAGTGTGAACAAGACAGAGTTCTTGCCCTCACAGAGCTCAAGTCAAGTAGATATAGGGCGAGGGCATCAAACCCATTTTCAACGGGGGCCACATCAGCCTCACAGTTGCCTTCAAAGGGCCAAATATAATTACAACTCATTAACAGTTAAGGAGTAGTTACATTTATATAGTCCTAAAACTATTTCGGCCCTTTGAAGGCAACTGTGAGGCTAATGTGGCCCCCAGTGGAAATGAGTGTGACCCTGCTGATGAAGGGGGCCTGTCCCGCTGGTGCCCGAGCCCCTTTCAGGCCCTGCGCGGTGAAACCCCTTGCAGGGTCTCTCTCCATGAGACAGAAGGGCCCAGGTCTCTGAGTCATATGACTCTCCGCTTGTACTCTTTATGAATGAGAGATAAACGTTCATGGTTTGAGCTGCTGTGGTTTGAGGGCTCATCTGTTACAGAAGTTGGTGTCATGGCACAGCCTGGAGCACGGAGAAGGCAAGAGGCCGATGTCGAAGCTGGGGAGTAGGAACTGTGACCCGGAGGTCCGGGTGGTGTCGTTCGTACAGCCCGGGTATTGAGTGCGTTCCCCTGTCTTCTCTGCCCTCGCCACCCTTCTAAACACAAGTTCTTTGTGAGCTCCCCAGCCACAGTCACTGAGCCACGTTCCCCAACTTTACTGAGAGAAGGGACCAGAGTTCACAGTTGCCCATGCAGGACAGTCACCCACCTGGTCTCCCTTGTGGAGGAGGAGGTCTGTGCCAGAGTCCTTCAGTCGAGGCAGGAGCCGTAGGGAGAGATGAGCCACAGGCCCAGGGAGCACAGAGCGGGGTAGCCCTGGCGGTCTCGGCGCAGGGGACTTGGGCGCTGGCTCCCTGTGTGCCTGCCACTCAGGACTCAGCTCTGAGCCCCGCCTTCCCTGTAGGGTCCCACTCAACCTTCGATGGCCAGGGGAGAGAATCTGACGTGGGTGATGCTGGTGGTGACAGAACGGTTAGCCCCCGGCTCACGCAGAACAGGGGAGGCGCCACCCCTCAATGGCAGTGACGCCCACACAATAGCAGGCTCCCGGCATCGGTTAGCAGGGCTGAGTTTCCCAACGGCAGCAACCGGAGGAAGCTATTTGGGTCCTCTTGGGATCAGCAACCATTGACCTTTCAGCAGCAAGTGAATTTTTATTTTAAAAGGTAAATGTTACTGGGGGCGCTGACTAGAATCCACCTGCCATCCTTGCATTCGAGATGCCCTGAGCAGACAAATGCCTGGGCTGGAGGGAAGGGTGTAGATTAGAAGCTGCGGCGTGGAGTAGGGAGACTCGGATTCTATGGTCACCTCCACTTCTAATGAACTGTCTCATTGTTTTATATTCCAACTTCCCCATTTAGGAAACCGGGTAATGAGACCTGTTCTGCCTAATTCACTGGGGCAGGGGAAAAAGAAAGACAAAATACCAAAAAGCTTCTGGAAGGACTTTAAGAAGCCAAAAATCAAATGTAAGAGCAGTGAGTCAGCAAAGCGTCTGGAGGGCTGCGGCTCTGCGACAAAGGCCACCCAGGGCTGCCGCCACCACCAGAAGCTAGAGAGAGGCCAGGAAGGGTTCTCCCCTGCTGGTTTCAGAGCCAGAACGGGCCTGTGGGCCCCTTGATCTTGGACTTCCAGCCTCCAGAACTGTGCGACAATACATTTCTGCTGTTTTAAGCCACCCCGTTTGTGATACTTGCTCATGGCAGCCCTAGGAAACAAATATAACACCCTTTGACAATTTCCACGGCAGAGCGAAGCTTGGCCAAAGCCCTTGGCGCATCCCTGAGAGCTGTGTGACCAGAATCAGCCATGCATCGTGGGACAAGGACCTGGATTTCAGGGCTAACACCACTGATGTGAAGGTCACAGAGAGCAAAGGTCGGTTTTGGAAACCCCAAAGCAGCTAATAGGATGAAGTAGGTTTACACAGGCCAGCAGTTAAGTTCCTGCTGACGGCAGGCGTCACTTCTGCCTGGAGGGACCAGTGTGCTCAGAGTGGAACTGGGTTAGGGCAGCCTGGGGACGGAGTGTGTTTTCGCTTCCTGCCCGGGGGTGTCGGTGTCACTTTCATACTCCAGACTGCCACCATTCAACACACCAGGGAGGCCCCTGGCCAGACAGAAGTCACCGGGGAGAAAGCTGGCCTGCAGGGCTGCATCTAACAACGGGCTCCTCCTTGTTTTAGAGGGAAAGTCGTTAAGCCTTTTTGCTCTAGGGCATCTGCTTTTGTGAGGTCTGCCTGTGCTGAGAGTAGGTCATCAGGTCCCTGGGGGAGCAGGGCACTGAATCTACTTACATGTTTACATACCCACATTGCGTCATCAGTTCTCCTCATAGCCCCTAAGGGCGTCACCGTTCCCACGTCCATTCTACAGATGCTGACCCCGAGGTGCAGAGGCACCCCCTGGTGTCAGGAGCCTGTCGGACTCCAGCACCTGTGCTGTTAACCCTTCTATAAACACTAATTGGAGAGCTTATTTGGACCAGGCTGCCCCTAATAAAATCTGTAAGTAATAATTCAGTGAAAAAATAAATGAAAACAAAACACAAAGTGGGTGTGTGTGTGTGGCCCTGATTTACTTTGATCATGACACTTACAGGGGAAAGGACGCTAGCAGGAGCCGACGTTTTCCCGACAACCCTGCGTGGTGGACCTCACACACCCGAGGCCAGCGGCCAGCGCCACCGGGGTGGAGGGATGCGGGGCACATGTGTGGATCCGGGTTATCTGTGAGCCTGTGCGTTCCGTGGCCCCTACTGCCCAAAGTGACACCAGGGCTTAGAGAGGCTCGCTTAGCGCCAGGCACAAAATAAATGTTTATTGGATTGGGTTGAATTAAGCTCCGAATTAAGGTAATGTTCATTAAGAGGATTTGACCGATAAATGGACACCATACAGATGTGAGATGGACCGAGGGGTCTGTACTGCCGTAGAATCTGCTGCTAAGTGAAAAGAGCAGTTTAGAGACAAGTATGTGGTGCATGATTCCTTTTTTGAAGAAAGAACAAGATTTTCTTACCAATACCTACCTCCGTCTGATTATATGTGCAGAAAAAAGGTCAGCATCAAACAACTTCAAATGATAATAATGCTTATTCTGAGGGGGATGATCAGGAAGGACTTTCACATATTTGATAAAGAGCAAAAACATGAAGATACTTCCATTTTGAAAGGAGCAAAAATGAAAGAAAGGAAAAGGAAGACAAGTTTTTTCTGACGGCAACAGGTCCCACCGGAGTGGGGGCGTGCCTCAGACCCGGACTCTCCTGCCGGCTTCCTCAGCACCGACCCTGGGCTCCAGGGGTGGACCCGGCTGTTCAGAGCCTCTCTCTCCCTGTCCTGTCCTATCTGTCCGTCTCCGTCCGTCTCCCTGCACTGTCCTCTCTGTCTCTGTGTCCTGTCCTCTCTGTCTCCGTGTCCTGTCCTCTCTGTCCCTCTCCCTGCACTGTCCTCTCTGTCTCTGTGTCCTGTCCTCTCTGTCCGTCTCCATGTCCTGTCCTCTCTGTCTCTCTCTGTACATCGTCACCTCCCTCTGTATATTATAATCTCTCTCCAATCCCCCCTTGTGCTGTGAACTATTTCCATTTACAACAAACATATGAACACATTACAAGGAACCAGGACTCCTTGGGAAAAGGGCCTGGAACAACTCTTTGTATTGTGTGAAATCAAAAGTTCACAGGTACTAACTTGAAGGGGAGCCCACTGGCTAAAAAAGGGAGGTGATCTGAGCATTAAAAACCGCAGTAAGTTGGAACACTCATTGCTCTGGAACTGGTAAATAAAGGGGGGAAAAGAACAAGTAATTTGCCTTCCCTGTATGAGCTGTACCTTATGGTGAGCAAACAGTTGTTAAGAGTTATTTTTTTGCCCCATCGTTTTGCCTTTCATTTCAGGTGTACAGCATAGTGGTCAGACAATCACATACTTTATAAATTGGTCCCCCAATATTTCCGGTACCCGTCCGGCAGCACACAGTTACCACAACATTACCGATCACATTTCCTAAAGCGTACTTCCATCCCTCTGACTCTTTGTAACTGGCAGTTTGTACTTCTGAATCCCTTCACCTTGTCCCCTAGCCCCAACCCCCTCTCCTCTGGCAACGATCTGTCTGTCCTCTGTGTCTATGAGTAAAAGAGTTATTTTTTCAGGTAGAAGACCCCAGATAATAAATACAGAAGGAAAGACAGAATTGGAGAAAGCCCTGTTTTGCGTCCTGAATGACAGCGTGGATCTAGGCGCTGATGGTCAGTGGCTGCTAAAACCTGAGGTAAAACACCAAAGGGAAACTCACCATACATGGATGGCTGACGCCAGAAACCCCGGGACCTGCTCACCAGCCCTGCCACTCCGAATGGAGGTGCCAGTCGTTACCGATCTCCTGATGGGACACAGTGGGGTGTGCCCAGCACCGGCTGCAAAGGGTTCTCGACACAAAGCCAGGCCTCCAGATCTAACTACTGTTTTATAGGAAAGATGGACTCAGAGAACCGCGTTACATGACACCTCTGGGTTTCAACCAGCAAAGTTCAGAATGTGGTAAACTCTACGGATGGAAAGAGAGATAAGAGACATTTCAAATGCATGTGATTTGTGGACTTGTCAATCCTGATACAAACAAGGTGATTGCAAACATGACCAAACATGTTGAGACCACAGGGACATTTGAACACTAATGCACATTGAAAAAGTTAGAAGGATTTATTCATAAGTCCATCTTATGGACTTTATTCATAAATGATGTGATGCTAAGAATTAGCTTCAAAGTAATGCAGGTCTGTGGAACTGGAGGGAGGGGTGGGTGGTGGCGCAGGTCGAACGGTCTTGGCCACCTGCAGGCAGGTGTGCCCAGGGGTTCACTGCACTATCATCTCTGCTTCTATACATATTTGGAGATTTCAATAATAAAATGTTAGCAAAGAGCAATCAGAAGTACGGACATACCACTTAATTCTTCTGTCATGATGGTGGTGGAAGTGGCGGGTATATGGAAGTGTGTGTGTGTGTGTGTGTGTGTGTGTGCAGTCTCGTGCTCTGTTTGGTCCTAATTCAAGCTGCAGCTCTGGAACAAAAGCGTTCTTTTAAAAATGACTTTGCAACAGGTGTGAGTCACGCCCAACCCAACAGGCCCAGCTGGATTTCCATGGGTGTCAGGCAGGCGCAGGCACAAGGCCCCTCTCTAGGGAACGGCTCGGGCCAGCCCCACGCGGTTATTCCCACGGTCAAAGACGGAGTAAAACTGTCTGATGAAGATGTCGCCCAGGATCCAGAGGGGCCCAGATGGAGGCTGCATGTCAAGACCTTGAAAGCCACTGAGGCAGAGCTCCATTCCGTCCACGAAGTCCTGGGGTTGGAAAGAAGAAAGTAAGAGACAGGCAGGAAGAAGGAAGCGCGCTGCCTGGGCTCAGTGGCCACACCCACGGCCTCAGGCGGCTGCTTCGCAGTTGTGGTTGGTTGGTTCTTCCTCCTGCTTCACGCACGTTTGCCTATATACTCAACAAAGTGCCTGAACAGTCCCCTACACGTACGTGGGCCCGGACCTTCTACGTTCTACAGTTCTGAGAGCTGTTCATCTACTCTACACCCCCACAAGGCATCCGTTTCCACAGCTGGGAAAATTGAAACCTCGATGTATGGCTGGAAGAGCAAAAGGTTTAGCATTAGAAAATCTCGAGTAAACTCTGGTTTCCTTAGTTTCTAGTCAAGCTCATCTTAATTTCTTTTAAGGGAGAGAAACTGCTCTATCGACGGCTAGCCACTGCTGTGTTCTTGTCGATGGTCTGGGCAGAATCGTGTGAGTGGATCCTTTTAGGTCAAAGGCAAGAAGAGTAGAATCCTACGCAACCTTATATTTTTTAGTTTGGCAAAGAGTTGGGACCTAACAGAAAGGTGTGGTCTTTCCAACAAACACTTGAAGTTTGAGGTTGTTGATGACGGAGTAGGGAAATTTGCAGAGGGCTAAAGAAACTTCTTGAGAGGAAGGGGATAAAAATGCAAAGGTATTACAGCATCCGCATGGACTGAGGTGGCTCTGATTGAAATCTGCTGGTAGAAAAGGACAACGTCACCACATTGGGTGCAGGGAAGGGCGTGGGGTTGAGCAGGGACTCACATGGAGAGTAGGGGGTGCCAGAGTGGTGAAGGGTGTATAGAGGGATGGATTTGGCAGCTGAAATGTTTGGCTTGTCCTCTGTCACAGTGGCAGCTTAGAATCCTCTGTTGGAGGAATTTAGGGGACTTGACCTGAAGCTGTGTTTTAAAATAAAACATCTGTTTTCACTCCTACTGTAAATTTGTATCCGGTGGCTTTGGGAAGGGGTTAATGGAGATCAAGGTGTATGTGTGTGTGGGGGGGGGGTAGGTAAACCCCTAAGCCCTCAGTCTATACCTTAGCACCTCAATTCTGGTGCAGTCACCCTGATACTGTGGGTGACTTTTGGGCGATGTTAGTGTGTTAATGTGTGTAACCAAAGAACTACAATATTGAAAATCTAGCCCAACTGTGATATGAAGTGGTCACGGATTTCTCAAACACCTGGGAGTGTCCTGTCAAACTCACCCTTCACAGCTATGCGTCTACTGCAACAAGGCACTTTCTTAATTGAATATATATTATAAGAGGTTATATTATATTATTCTGTAACTCCCACCCCCAAGCAGCTCGTATCTAGAACCACTAACTCTCAGAGTCTCAATACCCTGGTTTACGAAATGGGAAAGCAATACCCTAGTCTGACTTCGCGGTTAAGAGGGTTTGGGTGGTTGGATGGCTTGTCCCAGGTGTGCTGCTGCTTCGTGGCAGAACAGCAAACAATAGACCCAGCCCAGTGGTCTTGCAGCACACGTAGGCAGCTGTGTCTCTCCCAGAATAAATGCCACATCAGTGCAGGATAAGCTGGGGGCAGGGCTTGGGGTAAATGCTTGAAAAAGGGGAAGTGGCAGGTGTATGGGGAAGACCCTGTGACTTGCAGAATGAGAAAAGTTCTTTTTTTTTCTTTTGTTTTCTGCTATATTGTGTATGTGTGTGTATTTTGTGTGTGCTCTTTTTTAAAACACTGAATTTACTGGAGTGATATTGGTTAATAAAATTCTATAGGTTTCAGGAGTACAATTCTATAATACATCATCTGTGTATTGTATTGTGTGTTCACCAGCCCAAGTGAGGAGACAGTTCTTACCACCAGGGTGTAGGCAGTTGGTCGAAGAATGTACGGGACTCCATTGATGGTGAAGATGACATCCGGCATGACATTGAGGTTGTCACACTCCACAGCATACTAAAACTCAACACAGAGTGTCAATTTAGAAATCTCCCGGCTCCCAAGAGAGGCCCAGGCCCCCTGCTCCCACCCCTCCCCACCCTAGGCAGGGACTCACTTCTCCGTCCACGGGCTCGGCCCCAATGGCCTTCTGCAGCTGCTTGATGTCACCCGAGGGACCTGTGAGGAGGGAGGTCCCTGTGTCCACAATGGCTTGGCAGCCTTCTGAGCAAAACCTCATGGTGCTGCCGACCTGGATTCTGAGGGCGAAGGAAGCATCGTCAGTGCCCCACCCCTTCTCCGCTTGCCCCTTCCCCAGTCCCCAGGCCTCCCCTGGCTCCCCGGCAGCTTGCGTGCCCTGCTGGGCTCTCCGACACCCAAAGCACATCAGTGATTTCCATGTTGGTCTCTCTCACCACATGCATGTTTCTCAAAATTTTTGACTGAGATTCATAGCAGGAAACACATTTATTTCTTGACCCAATCCCCATCCCCCACGCATACACACAATAAAGATTTCATGAAACAGTGCTTGACCTTAATATGTGAAGTGCACTCTGATGTTTTCTATTTTACTCCATTCCATTAAAGATTGTAAGTCATGATCCCCTAAAATGATGTTATGACCCATAATTAGGTACATCCCTACAGTTTGAAAAACCCTCAAAAGACAGCGAACATTGAGGCGGTTTGCTTTTGTGTCCCGAGTGCCTCACGCTTGCCTGGCACCTTGTAGGGACTTGTTCCTGGCTGCGCTGACACTTGAAGTACATGTCTTTTAATTCCTGTGTTGTCTAACGCACCGCCAGGAGTATGTCAGGCATCTAGTCTCACTTCCTCAGTTGCTCCGTGCCCAGATGCTCATGCGTGTGTGTGAGTGTGTGAAGGCTCAGCCAGAGCTGCCACCTCCATGAAGGCCTTGAGGATTTCTTCAGATAGAAGCTGTCTTGCCCTCTCTGCTGGGTCACTTTGGTGGAGCTCTGACCACCTTCCTCTTGATGTGTGCTAGTTTGTATGTGTGTTTCATCTTCTGTACATCCTTCGTGAAGGCAAAAACTGGACTCGTTCACTTTTGCACCCCCATTTCACTCAGCCCTTGTCTGTGCGTTAATTAATGTTGAGTGAATAAGAAGCAGCTGGTTGAGTGTTTGTATTTACCATCGGTTGAGTTGAAGGTGCAACAAACGTACAAGGAGGAAGGCTGAACGCTGATACTGCATGCCTGCCACCCCAGTTACTGCCACCCCTTCCTGTGCCTCTGCTCAGCACCTCCGTGCCTCTAGCCTCACTCCCAGCATCCTCTCCCAGTGACCAGCACTTTCATTTGGGTCAATTCAATAAATCCAGTTTGAGTTGTGCCTGTTATGAGTTCTTCCCTCAATATTGTACTTTGTGGAGGATACTCACGAGTCCAGTGCAATCTGCCAGTAGCCTTGCTTGGTGACTGGGACCCAATTCAGACTCCCAGAGAAATGGGAGTGGTCGTAGCCTCCAAAAATCAGCTCGCTCCCTGCTCCACCTTCTGGGTCACTATAGAGAGAGAAAGGCAGATTGCCAAGGAAGGGCCACCGGAAAACCCTAGGAGCGAGTTTCTGCCTCTTGGTCTGATCACTCCCGCCAAGCACCTAGAGAGGCAGAAATATAAGCCCAGGCTTTGAGACCAGGGCTTCCAATGACGGCGAGTTGATTCGTCTGGACCTTCTGGGCAAAATAATAGAGACAGCTCCGTCCAATGTTTTGTGAATGCCCTCCTGCTTCTTGCATAAAGGGGATACTGAGGCGAGAAGTGGGGACAGCTGGTCTTGCCGTGCAGAACCAAGGCCAGGAGTGTGCATACCTCATGTGACTGGGGGCACCTGCGAAAGACACCTTTTCCCCAAGTACCTTCTACACTGTTGTGGTGGTGAACGGGGTTTGTCTCCACATTACCCACTCTCTTGTGTTAAGGCAAAGACGCTAATGCGAACCCAACATGATTTTTTAGAGCTTGAATACTTATTCATTTTTATTGGTAATTTCTCAGATTATATTCTGGCACCTACAGGATTGTGGGGAAATAGGACATAAAACTGATTAATTTTCAGGAGGAAAAGGATCAGGAAAACAAAACTTGAGGCACTGCAAGGCAGGGTTAGTAAAGGAGAAGGGAACTGGATGTCTGTGGGAACCTTTTGAAAGTGATTTTAGAGAGGCGAGGGGACCAAGAACTAACGTTTGTCGATGGTCTTTGCAAAGGAAGGCGCTGTGCTAGGAAGTTTACCTGCCTAATCGTGTTCGATTTTCACACCGACCTGTTGTCCATGTGAGGAAACAGAGGTTCAGGGAGATGAAGTAATGTAAGTGGTAGGGTTTAAACCCAGGTCAGTCTGACTGGAAAACCTCTGCTGTTTCCCTCCACAGCTCACGCCTTCCCAGGCCAGGAGGGAGCCAGAGGCTCCGAGGGGGGATGTGGAGGAGCCTAGACCACCTGCTCACAGTTCTGCCGGGCCTGTCTCAGCTGCAGCCATGCTGGAGAGGAAGAATTTGAGAGAGGAAATTTAAGGCTGTCCATGCGGGAAAGAAAAACAAAAGAAAGGAGCTTCTGTTAGGTCGAAAAGCTCAGGCCAGGGCTCACTGTGGAGGAGTTGTAAAGGTAAGAAATCTCCCTCCCTACACAGGTGAGACAACCCTCCTAGGACCCCCGGCAAAAGTGCCCAGAGGCTGGTGAGTTTCGTGACCTTATGCAAAACTACAACATGCAATTTAAAATGCACATAACATAACATTTACCATCTTAATCATTTTTTAAAAGATTTTATTTATTTTTAGAGAGAGAGGAAAGGAGGGAGAAAAAGAGGGAGAGAAACAGCAGTGTATGGTTGCCTCTCACGTGGCCCTCACTGGGGACCTGGCCTGCAACCCAGGCATGTGCCCTGACTGGGAATCGAACCGGGACCCTCTGGTTCCGAGCCTGCGCTCAATCCACCGAGCTACACCAGCCAGGGCCCATCTTAATCATTTTTAAGTGTACAGCTTAGTAGTGGTAAGTATATTCTGGGGAGAGCAGGACCGATAAAATGGCACTGGTCCCATCAAGATAGCATAAAGTATGTAAAACAAAGCGGAGTCATTCACGTAACCTAAAATGGCTCTGAGCCAGGCATGACACTTTGGTTTAAGAGGAAAACTACCTAAGTCAGAGCAAGCACATCTGGCACGGAGACATAGCTGCCCATGTGGTCAGAGCAGCCGTGTCCGCAGAGCAGGACACCCACAGACAGGCTCCTGGGGCAAGTCCACACGGCCAGCAGGGGTGCCAAGCAGAACAGCCATGAGCCACCCATAGGTTCCTGAGCAAATTCTCCCTTGGCATCAGGGCTGCCAAGACATTTATCGAAAAGACCCAGGAGGGCAGGTACACTGCTCTCAAGGTACAACTGAGGCAGGCTCCAGACCACTGCTGAGACAGCCGAGCTCCACACACCAGAGTGCCACTCCACACCATGCTGATCTCCCTTGGCGTCGGCCATTGGAGCCTCTGCCCTGCTGGTCTGAAGACTTTGTCTGCCCCGCTGCCCACCTGGCTCCGGAGAGCCTTCCTTGCAAAACTCTGACAGCTCCCTTACCCACTGTGCTGCCTCTCAGACCTGCAGACTGAGCCTGGGACTCAGGTTCGTTATCCCCCATTGATTGCTCTGCGTGTGTGTGTGTGTGTGTGTGTGTGTTATATTCTCTTAGATTGTTAGAGTGTGAGTGGGATATTAATGTATGGTGATGTTCTCCTTTGAGTGAAACTGCATTCAATAAAAGCTGAGAGAATAGCATAGTTATTGTGTGTGACTCTTGTCCATTCCTTGGTGCCGGGTTGCTCTGCAGGCAGCTGGCCGAGCAGTTGCCGGCCAACTTACAGGAAAGACTACCACAAACATACACCCGTGACAATTTCACATTGTTGCGCGGCCAGTCTCCAGAACCTTTTCGTTCTGTAAAACTGAAACTCTATAACCATTCAGTAACTTCCCATTTCCACCTCACCCAGCCCCTGGCAACCACTGTTCTACTTTCTACTTCTATGATTTGACCACTCCAGGTACTTCATGTAAGTGAAATCATGCAAGTGGTCCTTTTGTGACAGGCTTGGTTCGCATAGCATGAAGTCCTCAAGATTCAGCCATGTTGCAGCATGTGTTTGAATTTCCTTTCTTTTTAAGTCTCAATATATTCTACTGTATGCATATACCAAGTTTTGTTTGTGCATACATTAACATGCAATGGTTTTATTGTCAGATTACTTTAAATTTTCCTGCCTCCCCCCACTGGAATTAAGCTTCTTGAGGACAGAGACCATCTTTCTTGCTTCATTGTATTCCCAGTGCCTAAATTATGCTCAGCATACAACAGGGGCTTGAGAAATATTTATTCACTGCATAAATGAATATCCAATTCCAGAGATTCCTTAAATCAGTCCGGCATACTACAGTTTACAAAGTGCTTTTCACGAGGACTTTATGAGGCAATCCCATTTCCTCAATAGTCGGAGAGGTTGAGTGTTTTGCCCGAAATCACATAGCCGGCCAAACAAGAGCTCTAACCCAGATATGGTGACTGCTACATCTAGCGCTCTTTCAACTGCACCAACTTGTCTCCCTAGAGATATAACTCACCTCAGCCAGGCCAAGTCTTGATGGGACTTACCTACTCATGTAGACAGAAAACATGGCTACATCCACCAGGTTCTGGGCCATCATGTTGTCGAACACTGGGGTCACCCCTCCAACAGCCAAGGAGGGGTATCCCAGGCCCAGAATTCCATCAAACTCTGCGTCCACAAACGTCTGGCCAGGCTCTGTGACACTCTCCCCAAACTGCTGGCCGACCACAGTCAGTCCTTCCACCTGAAGAGAGAAAGCCCAAAGGAAATTTGCATAGGAGATCTTTGCAAAAGGGTCTCAGGCTCCTGGATTCTCCCGCTGTTCTGAAGCTAATTTTTCTCCATCTCAACTTTTCTTGATCAAATGGGCACAATGGTTTTTGCCATAGTCCAATTCAATTTTTGAATGTAAACTTTTTTGTTGAAGTATAAACAGAAATCATAAGTGTGCAATTCAATGAGCATTCATAAACTGTACTCACCCATGTGAGTAAGCTCACAAACTGAGAAACAAAATATTACAACCTCCCGGAAGCTCCTCTGTGCACCCTGCTTTATCACTGCACCGCTCCTCAGGAGTGACTAATCTCTTGGTTTCCAACAGCCTGTATTGGCTTTGCCAGTTTTGAATTTTGTATAAATGGAATCATACAGTATGAATTCTTTGGTACCTGGCTCCGTCACCCAACATTATGCTTGTTGCATGCTGTTCTAATTTGTTTATTGTCATTGTATCCCACAGTATGAACATGCTCTCATCATTTATGCATTCTTTCATGACGGGTATTTGGGTTATTCCCTGTATTTGACTATTGCTAATAATGCAGTTTGTACACGTCTTTGGGGAACACATGTATATATTTCTGTTGCATACATGCCTAGGAGTAAAATTGTCAGACCTTAGTGTATGCGTAAATACTGACAGAATTGAGTACATACTGACAGAATTTCCAAGTGGTTTGTACCAGTTGATGTTTTCAATACCAATATTTTAAGAGTTCTGGTAGCCAGTAGCTCCACATCTTCACCAGCACTGGATGTTGTCTTCTCTTCCATTTCAGTCTTCTAGTGGATGTGCAGTGGGAACAATCGGTTTTCATTTGTACTTCCTGATTACTATCAAAATTGGACACTGGGTGTCTTCTCTGGTGAAGTAGGTTGTCTGCTTTTCTCTCGTTAAGTGGTAGGAGTTCTTTATCTCTTCTGGAATCAAGTCCTTTGTTGGATATGCACACTACAAACATCTCTGGACTGTGGCTGGGGTTTTTGCTGAACAGAGATAAGAATTTCAAAATAGCCAAGTTTATCAATTGTTTTTCCTTTTCAATTCTTGGTTTTAGTAACTTGTTTCAGAAATTTTTGCCTATCTTAAGGTCATGAAGGTATTTTCCTATGTTTTCTTTTCAAAGGTTTCATTTTTTACATTTATATCTATAGTCTATGAGAAGCTCTATAATGTGTGAGATAGGAGTCGAGATTCATTTTATTTTTGACTATACGGAATCCAGGTGACCTCGTACCCTTTAATAAATACGCCATCACTGTGTGAGTCGTCTCTGAATTCTCTCTTCTGTTCCATTTGTCTATTTGCTTATCCTGTGCCAGTATCACACTATCTAAATTAATATATCTTTATAGTAAGTCTTAATAGTTGGCAGTATTTTTCTTCACCTAGATTGTCTTGGTGTATTACATATTCATATACATTTTAGAATTAGCTTCTTGGTTTTTTGTTTTTAAATATGTTTTATTGATTATGCTATTACAGTTGTCCCATTTTTCTCCCCTTTATTCCTCTCTGCCCTGCACCCCTCCTCCCACCAGCATCCCCCCCTTAGTTCATGTCCATCCGTCACCTGTTTAAGTCCTTTGGCTTCTCCATTTCCCATACTATTCTTAACCTCCACTTGTCTATTTTGTACCTACCATTTATGCTTCCTACTCCCTGTACCTTTTCCCCAATTCTCCTCCCTCCCCCTCCCCACTAGAACCCTTCATGTAATCTCCGTTTCTGTGATTCTGTTCCTATTCTAGTTGTTTGCTTAGTTTGTTTTTGGTTTTGGTTTATTGTTTAGGTTCAGTTGTTGATAGTTGCAAGTTTGTTGTCATTTTACTGTTCATTGTTTTGATCATCTTATTTTCCTTAGATAAGCCCACACTTCCTATAATAAGGGCTTGGTGATGATGAACTCCTTTAACTTGACCTTATCTGGGAAGCACTTGATCTGCCCTTCCATTCTAAATGATAGCTTTGCTGGATAGAGTCATCTTGGATGTAGGTCCTTGCCTTACATGACTTTGAATACTTCTCTCCAGCCCCTTCTTTCCTGCAAGGTTTCTTTTGAGAAATCAGCTGATGGTCTTATGGGAACTCCTTTGTAGGTAACTGTCTCCTTTTCTCTTGCTGCTTTTAAGATTTTCTCCTTATCTTTAATCTTGGGTAATATAACTATGATGTGCCTTGGCATGGGCTTCCTTGGGTCCAACTTCTTTGGGACCCTCTGAGCTGTCTTTTCATTGCTTAGTTCTGTTTTTGGAGCTTTGATCTGTTCTTTCATTTGGGCCATATTTGTCTCAGTGTGCCTGTTACGTTGTAAGGGGTGGAGCCTTAGGTTTTGCCAGGGTGGGGCAACCTGAGTTGCTGCATTGTGGCTCTGCGTGTGGGAGGTTCTGAGAGGGAACAGTGGCACTTGCTTGGCTCTCAGCAGGTTTTCAGTCACTTCCCCCACTACCCACAAGCAAATTGTGCCCTTCTGGTGCTGATTCCCAGGTAGGTGGGTTTGTGTACATTCTAGGACCCAGCAGGTCTCTCCAACAACCTCTCCTGTGAAGCTTCTCCTGGGAGTTTCTCCTGCCACTGCAACCCCCACAGGTTTTTACAGCCAGAGGTTTTGAGGCTTTCTTTTCCCCCCGCTGGAACCCTGGGTTGCACAGTCTGTCTCACTCCCCAGTTGTTCCTCTGGATTTATCTGCATGCAAATGTGGGGCCGCCCGGCACGACAGCCATCCCCTTGCCACACATCCTCTCTGCACCTGCTGCCCATCTCGCCCCTCCTGCTGGTCTGAATGAATGTTTTTTCTTTAACTCCTTGGTTGTCAGACTTCCATACAGTTCGATTTTCTGGCAGTTCTGGTTATTTTTTGTTTTTCAATTTATTGTTGTCTTTCTTTTGGTCGTGTGAGGAGGCAAAGTGTATCTACCTATGCCTCCATCTTAGCCAGAAGTCTAGAATCAGCTTGTTAGTTTTTAATAAAAATTGCTCTTGTTTTGATTGAGGTAACATTGAATCTATAGATCAATTTGGAAAAAAGTGGACTTATTTACAATACTGACTCATAACCTTGGTTTATCTTTTAATTTATGTAGATATTTCTTAATTTCACTCAATAATGTTTTGCAGTTTTTAGAGTAGAGGTCTTGCATATTATTTTGTTAAATTTATTTTTCGATATTCTATGTTTTTGATTTTATAAATAATATCATTAAAACTCTATTTTCACTTGTTTTTCCTAATATATAGAAATCTGAATGATTTTGTATGTTGATCTAGTATCCAGCAACTTTGCTAAATTCACTTATTAATCCCAATAGTTGGTTTTCCTATACAGTTGGTTCTCTTTTAATTTTAATGCTGTTTTCGTTAACTGTGCAGAAGCTTTTTATTTTGATGAGATCCCATTTGTTTATTCTTTCCTTTACGTTCTTTGTTCTAGGGGACATATTGGTGAAAATATTGCTACATGGAATATCTGAGATTTTCCTGGAGTGGTGGGGCAGGGGAAATGCAGGCAACTATACATGAACAACAATAAAAAAAGTCCCAATAGTCAGTAGATATTTTGGGATTTTCTAATATAGATTCATGTTATGTGAATAATGACAATATTATTTCTTGCTTTACAATCCTAGTGCCCTTAATTTCTTTCTTTATGGCCTCATTGCATTGAGAGTGAACATCCTTGGCTCATTCTTGATGTCACGGAGAAGTCTCTCAATAATTTGTGATTAAGTATGAATTTTTCTGTGGTCTTCCTTGTAAATATTCTTTATCAGATTAAGGAAGTTACTTTATATTTCTAGTTTTCTAAAAATAATTTAAAAAGTCATGAACAGATGTTGAATTTTATTAATTCAGAGGATTATATGATTTTTTCCTTTTATTGTCTAAGATGATAAATTCCTGGGGAAAAATGACTCTTGGTTGGATATCTTATCCTTTTATATATCACAGGATTTTATTTGCTAACATTTTGTTAAGAAGTTTTGTATCTACATTCACAAGAAAGAGATTGATGTGCAATTTTCATTTCTTATAATGACCTCAAGTTTGTTGTTAAATTTATGTTGGCCTCACACAATGAGTTATGAAGTGTTCCTTTTTTATTAATTATCTGGGAGAATTTATGTAAGGTTGGTGCTATTTCTTCCTTAAATGTTTGGAAGAATTTACCACTGAGGCTACCTGGGTCTGGAGGTTTTTTTGTGGAAAGGTTTTAAATAACAGAGTCAATATTAAATAGGCATTGGAATATTCATATTTTCTATTTTTTCCTGCGTCAGTTTTGACATGCTTTATTTCTCAAGCCATTTGACAATTTTTTAAAAAATTGTCAAGTTTATCCGTATAAAATTATTCTTGATATCCTCTCATCATTTTAATGTTTGCAGGGTCTTTATTAATACATTATATTTTAAAAGACTTTATTTATTTTTAGAGAGGGGGAAGGGAGGGAGAAAGAGGGAGAGAAACATTGATGTGAGCATCTCGCATGCCCTCAACTGGGCACCTGGCCTGCAATCCAGGCATGTGCCCTGACCAGGAATTGAACTGGCAACCTTTCGATTCATAGGCTGGCACTCAATTCACTGAGCCACACCAGCCAGAGCTGACTGGTTCTTTTTGTATGATTTCCATGTCCTTTATTATGCTGTTGAAGTTCTCAATTTTATTGAGCATCCGTATAAGCAGTGTTTTGAACTCTGCATCTAGTAGATTTCTTGTCTCCATTTTTTTTAGTTCTTTTTCTGGAGTTTTGTTCTGTTCTTTTATTTGGGACATGTTTCTTTGTTTCCTTATTTTTTTTTAAAGATTTTATTTATTTACTTTTAGAGAGAGGGGAAGGTAGGGAGAAAGAGAGGGAGAGAAACATTGATGTGCCAGAGAAACAACTGGCTGCCTCTTGCACACCCCCAGCTGGTGACCTGGCACACAACCCAGGCACGTGCCCTGACTGGGAATCGAACCAGCGATCTTTCTGATCGCAGGCAGGCACCCAGTCCACTGAGCCACGCCGGCCAGGGCTGTCTTCTCATTTTGGCAGCCTCTCTGTGCTTGTTTCTATGTATTAGGTAGAGCTGCTATGTCTCCCAGGCTTTGTAGTGACCTAATGCAGTAGGTGTTCTGTAGGGTCCAGTGGCACAGCCTCCCTGATCACACAAGCTGTGCACTCAGGGTGCGCCCCTCATGTGCAATACATTATTCTTCATTTCTAATATTTTATTTTCTTTCTTTTTTCCTGATTAATTTTGCTAGAGGTTTATGGCTTTCATTAATCTTTGTAAAGAGTTCATTCTTGGCTTTGTTGATTTTCTCTATTGTATGACTTTCTATTTCATTGATGTCCCATTCTTCTATTTATTATTTCCTTCCTTCTTCCTCTTTTGAGCCTCATTTGCTATTGTTTGTGGCCTGCTTGTATTCTTCTTGTTTATTGCTTAAAATAAATGCTTAGATCATTGACTTTCAGCTCTTCGAGCACATCCATTTTAGGCTATAATTGTCCCGTTAAGGATCGGGGTAGCTGCATTCACAATTTTTGGCATGTCCTGTCTTCGTTATCTGTGTTAGTCAGGGTTGAGAAGAGAAGCAGAGCCATTAGGAGCTGTATATAAAAAGGATTGTATTCTAGATAGTGGACTGTATGCCACTGCAGGTGCCGGCTGGAGTGTCTATTAGGAATTCGCTTTTGTCCTGGCGTTGCAGCCTGAGGTCTAGTTTGGCAGTCAGTAAAGAAAGACAGATGCCAGGTGGGAGGAGGGTGAACTGGAAACCATAGTGCTGTCTCACTGCCTCTAAGCCTCAGTGATGGGTATGTCCTGCAGCCGGAGCTGACCCTCTGTTACAGAGGCAAACGCTCAGCTGGCCCAGGGGCCGGGAAACATGGAGGAGGGACCATCGGAAGCTGGAGTTTCTGTGGGCTTGGCTGTTGCCCTACAGGAATTGGCAGATAAGCAGCAAGTGAAAGGCTGAAATTCCCCTTCACATGCCATTTCCGTCCCTCCTCTGCTTCCCAGAGGAAATTATTATGACCAGTTTGGAATGTGATATAGCCTTCTAAACAGTTATTTGTACTTTCACATATGTTCTAATAGAAAACAGAGTGTATTGTTTTATCTGTGTGTGATAATTTTTATATAAATGGTGTTTTTTGGCTCCTGGCATTTTTTTCACTCCATATATCCTGCCCCCACCCACATAAAGGGACATTGATGGCCTGGCTGGTGCGTCTCAGTGGACGGAGTGCTGGCCTACAAACTGAAAGGTCAGCTGGATTCGCAGTCAGGGCACCTGCCTGGGTTGCTAGCCAGGTCCCCGTGGGAGGAGAGGCAACCAATCCATGTGTCTCTCATACACGGATGTCTCTCCCTCTTTCTCCCTCCCTTCCTCTCTCTCGGAAAATAAATAAATAAAATCTTTTTTGTTTTTTAAAGGGATGTTGATGAAGCCTGGGCCTGGCTGGACCCATGTGCATCAGGAGTGGTTCTGCCTCTATTTCCCCAAAGGCCTGGGCGTATATGGTCATCCCATTCCAAGCCCCCCAGCAGATGCCTGAAACTGAGGATGATACTGAACACTATTATATACTGTTTCTTCCTACACGTATCTATGGTAATGTTTAATTTATAAGTAGGCACAGTAGGAGGTTAACAATAACTAATGATAAAATAGAACAAAACAATATACTATAATAAAAGTTACTTAAATGTAGTCTCTCTCTCTCTTTGATAACTGCACCGATCACTGAGTTCTCTATAAGTGAGTAGTGGGCAGAGAGAGGATACAGTGCAGATACACGGGACGAAGGGAAAATTCACGTCCCAGGTGGGCCTCAGGATTTCATCATGCTACTCGGATCGCTGTGCCATTTAAAACTTACAGACGGTTTATATCTGGATTTTTTAATTTAATATTTTCAGAGTGTGGCTGGCTGAGAATAACTACAGCCGCGGAAAGCGAAACCACAGACGAGGAGACTGCTATACTGGGCCCGTAAACCTGGATAGGGCAGGGCCAGGGCTCTCTTGGTTCTCTGCCCCCACATTGGTCAGGTCCCCACTGTTCCGAGACTCATAAGACCTTTGGTCACAGGGAGTTTAGGGAGCATCTTGTGAGCTCAGCTTCGAGTTCAGTACTGACCTTGGTTTTAACCACTAGGATTCTGGCTTGTCTCTATGATCGGACTCCCACCTCCTACCTTGTTGCCTTATTTCAGTAACTGAGGTCCTACCTTGAGCCCTGGCTTGGACTTCTTTATTCTTCAAGGTGGAGGCCTGGTGTTGTCTCCTTGGTGCCCCTGGGGCCAGAAGTCCAGCTGTGAACACGGCCACCAGGCTCTCAGAGCTGCATGCTGCGTCCCTGCAGCAACCCCGCCTCTCTAGGGCCCAGCACACTGAGCAGACCGACCCACTGCCGCCGCCTCAGGCCTGAGCGCTACCTGCAGCTGGCCAGGCCTCCCCCTCCCTGGAAGGCAGTCCCTTGTTCCCACCTCTGCTGAAGCAGATCTGAAGCTCTCCCCTAAGATCTCTGAACAATGTCTGTCCCAAGTTTCTGACCAAGAGAGGAAACATGAAGAAATCATACTCACAGAGACGTGGTCGGCTCCGATGACTCCAGACAAACTGCCAGTCCCATACTGAATGAAGAAATGGCTCCCTGCTGCACTGTACGTGTTGGACCAGGAAGGGTGGAACCTGGCGTGTGTCTCTGGAAAGCAAGAAGACTGCTCTTGCCTAAGCCATCAGCTCCCTGCCTTCATCCCTGCCCTGACACCCCCAGCTTCTAGCTGCTGGCCCAACCTGCCTGAGTTTTCTTGCCATTGGTCCTTTCCTCTGTCCCACAGGGCAGTAGGCACCAAACCTCCCTAATGCAGACCTGCCCGTGCCAGGCTGAGGACACAGTGATAATCAGGGACCTCTAGTGAGTTACTACCTTCCCCTCTACAGATGCGGTGGGCTAACAGGGGAACAAATAGTTGTCCCTGGGCAAACATAATTGTCTGTGACCTTGTGTGGCGCACCAAAACAAGTGCCAGGTGTCAGGCACCAGCAGCAGCCTGTGCCATCCGTGGTGGGCCAGAGCCTGGCATGCAGAGGAAACTCAGAGATAAACAACCACCACCCCAGGAAGTCACTCCCAACTCCTTGCCCAGCCCACGGACACCTAGTCTTGGTGTTTATTCTGTCAGGATAAATCTGATATATTTTGTCTCTGAAGCTTGTCCTGCACAGACTGAGACGCTTTTCCCTAGCTCTTTCTTTCCCTGTCTTCACAAAGACCTCTGAGTCACCTCTGCCAGGTGGGCCCTGCCTCTGGTGTACTGGGAGGCCGCTCCCCAGGCCTCCTGGAAGCAGGCGAACAGTCCGCCCTGGAATGTGACCCGCCTACCTGCCCAGAAATAGCTACCAGCATGGAACTGTCCCCCACATTCTCTAGGGTGTTCCAAAGGGAGAGAGTCACCACATACTCAGAACTTTGTATTTTTGGTGGTGGAGTTTCCCTCACACCGATTCTGATCAGTGTGAAAGTTGCTAGCCTGGATAACAGTTAAATGTTACCTTTCTTCCTGACCCAGCCCTGTGTCTGCTGAAGGCAATCCCAGGCAGACTCAGAGATAGAGAGGAGGGGCAGGTGTGCAGGGCTGGCCAATTACTGGAACCCAATCCCTCCCCCCAGAGTGCCAGGCTCTGGGTCCCAGGACTGGCCTCCACTGTTCCCTGTGGGGGCTCCTGGCCCACTTACTGCAGGCCGGGCTGGTGCAGTACACCGAGGGGACCCAGAGGTTGGAGGAGCCAGTGTCGAAGATGACGGTGAAGTTCTGTGGTGGGGAGCCAATGGAGATGGTGCCAAAGTATTCCATCTGTAGGCAGGAGAGGGACGGGAGCTGGGTGTGGGTGCTGGGAGGAGTAAGGTTCCCAGGGAGAGCTCCACGGGGCCAGTGCGTTCTAGCACAGATGGGCTCATAGACTCTGGGAACGTGCAATCAGAGGTAAAAGGAACAGAGGAGGGGTTGCGAGGGAGAAAATCAAACCACTACCCCGATTCTCATTATGAGAATCATTGTGAACAACGCAGAGGAGCCTTGCCCTATTTATCTCTTTCCTCCCACGGGGAGAGGTCCACACAACTCAGGTGCATTGGGGCTTATTCAGCCAAGTTCATTGGAACCCAGAGGCCACATGCATCCTCCTAGAAGAGAAATCCACACTGGCTACTGCCCACTAGCCATGACCCAGGCTGAGCCCTCCTGCGCTCCGCCTGCTCCCAGCCCCTGGCCCCAGGATGCCTCACATCCAGGTAGTTGATGAGGGGCTCGCTGGCACTCTGATCCACCGTGCAGGACTCAGTGAACTGGATCATGTCCAAGCTCTGGGATTTCCAGAACTCAGAGAGCTGGCCCCGCGCCCGTAACTTCTTTCGGAGGGACTGACGCTTCCTGAGGGGTACCCTGAGGACAAAGCCGCATGTGAGGAAGAGATGCAGTTCTGCCTCTCTCTGACCCCCTCCGTCCAACCCCGTTTTCCCAGAGGTTAACTGGGAAATGTCACAGAGCAGATCCACAAAATATCGTGCAGGATTTGGCCAGAACCAGCGCCCTCGCTGCCCACAGCCTGCACAGTCTCGTGCCTGCTGCTGTAGACTCGGAGACTCTTAGACTTGAAATGGCCTTCTATCACGGACATGGGCACTTTGAGGCTTCTAGAAAAATGGGGGATGTGGGAGGATCTGCAGTTTTACGTGAACTTCATGAGGGGCTGATTTAAAGGGACAGAAAAACTCTATGGGGCAGTGGTCAGTCCCTGGGAAAGTACTCGGCTCCCTTGAATTGCAGTTCACAGCTGCAGGTTCCTGCTGTTTCCAACCCCAGAAAGTCCCTGGGGCTCAGGCAGGCAGTTCTGTGAGAGATGGAGGCTGGGGGGTGGCTTGTCATGGGCTGGACACTAGGTGGCCACTTGGTAAATCTTTTCAAAGCCCTCAGTTTCTTCTCCTCTTTGTTTCCCCATCAGCCTTCCTCTCCCAGGGCAGTCCTAGGCTTGAGCGCAGGGCACCGCCCCAGCTGGGCACAGGGCCAGGGACGTGGCCTTACCTGCGCAGCACTCCTTGGGCCTGCCCCAGGTCCAGGAGCACCAGCAGCAGAAGAACGAGTGTCTTCATCGTGCAGCCAGCAACTCCTTCCTCACTCTGCCACGGCCTGCCTTCCACCTCTCCTTTCTCTGTCCCCCAGGGCAGTGGGACCAAATCTCCCTAACGCAGACCTGCCAGCTCAGTCTGAGGACACAGTGATAAGGCCCCTGGAGTCAATAGCCAGGCCCAGAGCAAACAGTGTGGCGGGGCGTTCCCCCTCCACCCCTCGGCTCCTTTCCCCCCAGCAGCGGTGGGGATGGGGTGGGTTCGGGGTGGGACTCAGAGGTCTGCGGCCCCTCTGAGAGTGAGAGGGCTGTCCAAGGCGCAGTACCCCCCAGAGTCTTTGGCGTCCACCCTGGTCCCAAGAAGCCCTGTATTAGTTGAGGGAAAACCTCACCCGGGACACTGGGCACCACCCTGCTGACTGCTACCGAGTCTGTCTGAAGACCCTCGAGGGGTGGAAGCTCAACTGTCACCTATGGGGCAGGTCTAACTCCAAACGTTAATCAGTTTGTTTTGTCTTAATCAGTTTGTATTTCCTATTCTCTCATCACTCCCTTAGGGGCCCCAAGGGCAGTTTACTTGCCCTAGCACACCTGGAAACAGAAACCAGCACTCTCCAAAGCCCCCGAAACAAGAAAACTTGGCTGTGGGCGGTGGAACCAGTTTTTCTAATCCCAGGGACTTGATGAATCCAGCGCCAAGGGCTGGGGGAGAAGCAGAGGGGCAAACAGAGGCAGCCCTGAGGGCCAGGGAGGTGCCGGGGTGGGGGATCCGGAGCAGATGCCTGTAATGAGTTAACTTGGACTGCCACAGAAAGTACCACAGACTGGGCGGCTTAAACAGGAGGCACTTACTTTCCCGTGATTCTGGAAGCTAGAAGTCCAAGGTCAAGCTGTCAGCAGGGTTGGTTTTTCCTGAGGCTCCTGTCCTTGGCTTGTAGGTGGCCACCTTCTCCTCCACGTGTCCTCACACAGTCTTCCCTCTGTGTGTGTCTGTGTCCAAATGTCCTCTTCTTATTCCGACAGGCACCAGTTATATTGGATTAGGACCCACACATAGGACGTCATTTAACCTTAATTACCTCTTTAAAGGTCCCATCACCAAATACAGTCACATTCTGAAGTCCTTGGGGGTTAGGACTTCGACATACACATTTTAGAGGACACAATTTAGCCCATAACAGTGCCGAAGGGCAGCAGGATCCTGCCTGTCTGTGGGACTCCAGTCAAAGGTAGGGGGGTGGCAGGGTGGGTTTAGCACTAGGTGAGACCCCTCACCATCTGCTTATCTCTGTGGACATCCCACCGACTAAACGGAGGGTGGGCTTTGTTTCCTTGAGTGCAGGTGGAGCGTGATAGGAAGAAACGCCTCCCTCTAAGCCTGACTCAAGGTGATGGGACGCTGTGCACGAGGGCAGCAGAGCCATCGTTGCAGTCACACACGGCGACACCTTCAAGCTCTTGCCACCTCTGAGGCCCACGAAGCAGACAAACAGAGTTTGGAGCTAAGTCGGAACCTGCCTCGGGCTACAAAAATGTTGAAAAGACATCAAAAGGGCTTGGGGAACACCCCAGATCCTTGACCCCTCACCCTAAGGGAACGAAGTCTCTTTGGCATTCGTCCACTTACAAGGAGTCCTTCTCTTTGACCTTCTGTTGGGGGCATAGTCTACGCCGTAGTGTGAGCCACAGGTGACTAGAAGTCGAAAGAACTAACTTAAGCACCAAGCTGGGCCATGGTTGGCCCAGCCAATAGGTACCTTAATTTCTTATTTTGCCAAATACCTTACTACACTGTCGAGTTTTAAGGAGGACTAAACGCACAAAATAAGGCGTGTGGAAGTACTTGAAAAAGTACGGCGCTGTCATCAGGACTGAAGATCGTCACTGTAAAGACCTGGCCCTGGAAGACTCCTTCCAGACCATGAAGGCGAACCCGCAAGATACAGGCACAGAGGCACAGTGACCGGCCTCACGGCGTGGGGTTCACTGGGTGGCAGAGCCGGGATTAGGGCTCAGGAGGCCTTCTAACTCCCACCCCAGTGGGTTTTCTGCAGAATTATCACCACTATTGCTGAACTGTTGAAATGAGCATAGCTGTGGCCCCTCCCTGCTCTCCCATCTTCCAGGCCCCCCACACATCCCCCCGCACACCCCCCTCACCTCTGTTTACTAAATGGAAAGGGTTTGCTGGCTCAGGCCTAGAAACCAGCTAGTTGGTCTGGGCAGCTGTGGGCCACCAGGCCACTGACTGGGTCATCTGGGTCACTGACTGGGTCATCTGACTGAGATCCAGGGTCAGGTTGAATTTTGAAAAGGTTAGAAGCAGGAGCGTGGGGACACTTGTCGGAACTAATGGGTTCTGTTCTCTCTGGAAACATCAGCAACTGTATCTGCCCTGGCTACAGGTTACTAGATCCTCCTATGCTGGAATTAAATATCATTGTGGACATTCCAATACTTTCTCTAGGGAACAAAATCCTGTGGACACATGTGTGATTGTGTGTGTGTGTGTGTGCATTAAGAAAAGAAAAGGGAGAGGCAGGAGCATTTGGAGGAGCAAAACTGTGCCATGTGGACAAAAACAGGGCTGATGTGAAAATTTCCAAGGAGCACTGGAACTGACCTCCAAAGGAGTGTGGGGCTGAGAGACTAGAGAAAGAGGCTGGCAACTCCAAAATTAAACCAGGAGTTTATTAAGGGAACTTACGGACAGAAGTAGAGTCTTGGGCAGCACCAAGATGTCAGATCTCCCCACCTGAAAGGGGAAGGGGGCTTGATGTGAATATGTCGTCTTCAGGAACATGGAGACTACATCTCAGTGAACTGGCCGTCACTGAGCATCTTGTGCCTTTAGATGGCGCCAGTCACATCAAGTCTTTAGATGGCGCCAGTCACATCGAGCAGCAGAAACCATTTTGCCCAACAGGGGCATAGTACAGGCAATGATTAGTCTCTCAGTATTGGGAGAGGGGCTTTGGAGAGATAGAGACCCTCAGAGATGTTGACTAGGGGCTGGTTGGACACAAAGGTTTGTCTGTTTCCAGAGCATTTGAAAGCTTTCGGTGGGGACACCATCCAATCAACTTCGTAGTAGGAGGATGGTTGCTTAGTGCTCTGTGGAAATCAGCTTTATCAGGGCTCGATAGCCCTAGAGACAGTGTGTCAATGTAGCACACGAGCAGCTGCTTCCCCTTCACGCTCCGCGGGCTCCTGATCAGAGGGGAGCCAGCAACCCAGGCTGCTCTGGCTCCGGCTCTGGCCCTACTATTAGCTCAGCCTGAACATGACCGACTGGATAATGTCCCAACCTCATTCTGCTTGAAGTTGATGAATGAAAGAAAATCTGCTATGCCATGCGTGGTATAGTAGAAAGAGGACTGGGATCGGCTGCCTGGATCTAGGCTTGTCTTTGCCTCAGACTGGCCGGTGATCTTAGATAAATCACTTTTCTCTGAATCTCGTTTCCTTGTCTGCAGAATGAAGAAGTTGGTGTGGGTGATAACGACAAGGAGCATTTTGGCACATGAGCTGCTACGTGCCAGGCTCTGAGCTCAGAACCTTATGAACATTAGCTCATTCGACCCTCAAACCAACAAATGCTAGGTATTATCTTTAAGCCCAGGTTACACATGAAATAACCGAGACATAGACGGTTTAAATAACTTGCCTTCGCCAGAAGTCAAACCCAGATTTGCCTGACTTTAAAGTCGATGATCTGTATTGGATGATCTCCAGGGCCTGGCATTGAAGGGTTTCTTCCTGGAAGAGAAAGACAGAAAGTGGGGGGCGGGGGCGGGAAGAGGAGTGAGAATAATTTCCCTTGTGGTGGAGAATTCGAGGCCTTTTTATTGTAAGAGGAGAGAAGGTTGTGTGCAGGGTGAGTTGTGGTGGCGTGGAGCTCTGTGATGAGAATCCTGTCATTGCTTATTTTTTGCAAATATTCTCTATTTTGCCTTCAAGGATCAGCAAGGATCAGCAAGGATGTAAAAGCCCCCCGTGTACCCCTCTGCTGGTAATGCCCCCAGACTCTGAACTATGAAACGGAAAAGTTGAGGCGATCAAACCATTAATTTATTCCTGAAAGAACATAACTGCACAAATGCAAACTTCTCCCTCTGGCTTGATCTGTTTTGGTTTGGCAAAGCCTCTTGTTCTCATGCGACTGGAAATAAGAAGGATCCAATGCCCCCAGCATCTCACTGTGTCAAGAATTCGTTTATTTTGAGTCATTACCAAAACCACTGTTACTCATATTATTGGAAAGCGACTTTGGACCAGAAATCATGGCAGTACAGTTAGCAGAGGGCACAGGTACTGGGGAAGTTTCTCACCTGAATACTGCATGTGTGTGCATGTGTGTGTGCACGTGCACATGTGTGTGCTGTGCCTGTGTCCCTGTACCTGTAAGTAGAAGAGCAGCTCACGCCAGACCTCATACCAGCTCTACCAGCTTCTGCGCTTGTTACTGAGCCCAGGTGTTGAAAGCAGACAAAGCAGGGTTTGGATGTCAACTCTGCCCCTTAATGCATGGATGTGTGACGTTTGGGTTGTTTGGGAGCGTCAGTGCCCCCACTGTGCAAAAGACAGAATGATTTCCTTGCAGGGTGATGTGAGGATTCCAGGAGACCACCCTCAGGATGAGTGCTTTTTACGCCCCCCAGCCCAGCACTTGACACCAAGTAAGCACTCCGTACCGGGGCCCGGCTACCGCCGACGTACCGGGCAGGTGCCTGCCGGTAACTGAGTGCCCGCTTTATGCCACACTCTGCTCTAAGCACTCTGACTGTCTTCACTCAAGGAAGGCTCTCAACGACCCCACAGGGTAGATGATCCCAGAGGGGTAAAGCAAGTTGTCCAAGGTCACACGACTGGTCACGGTGGAACCAGGCTGGAATCCAGCCCCTCTCTATAGAGTCTGTGGCCTTACACAAACCCAGGCTGCTGTCTGGAGATGATGGATACGTTACTGTCTGTACAACTGACTAAAATACATTGTGGGGATCACCCAGCTTGACGTGTGTTTTAATTGCCCAGGGGACTTATCAAAGCTTCCACCTGTCCTCAGCTCTTTCTGTGTGACTAGAGGCTTAACCATTTACAGGCTAGAAAATGAAAATGCCCTCTGACTCTTAGTTTCCTTATCTGTAAAATGGGGTTATTAGGGAAATTAAATAAAAGCTTATATGAAAATGCATGACACACAATAAATTCTCAACAAATACCTGGTTAAATCTGTATTAAATGGGGAAGAGAGAAGAAACAGGCCAATGCGGCAGAAACCAGGTGCCTGTCCTTTGGGGCTGCCATTGGTTTCCCTTGCACATTGCTGCTGACGGCCGCCTCTCACCCCCCCGCAGCGCTCCCTCCTGCAGGCTTTGCTTCCTCTTCCGGGACTGCTCCTGGAACTTGTTCAAGAGCCCTCACGATAGGACTAAATCCTAAAGCTTCGGCCAAATGAGATGAGGGCAGACAGATTTTTAATCTCAGGGTCTCTCTGGAGCGAATTTTTCTCCATTTCTAAAAACCTGTCTTGTTTCTGGTCCATTAAATGCCCTGGGAACCCAGGGAAGGAAAATACATTTTGAAGATGCAATGAAGAGTATGTCCATTCCAGGACACCAAGATACCTGTCCAATCTTCCCTTCAGATTTAACAAGCTTCATTTATCTGAGAGCCTCCAAATGAAGCCCCATCACTAAACACTTGGCAAACATCATTATTTATTCATAGGAAAATCAGGATGTCTAATCTCATTGATCCTATTTCAGAGATGAGAAATCCCAGGCCCAAGAAATCTCTTCCCCAAAAGGGCAAGATGTAAAGACGGGAAGTGGAGGGCCTCCAAATCATTCTCTCACATGAATGTGTCCGCTGGGCTGGCCCCAGAGAAAGGTGGTATGACTTGGCAGACAGTGGCGATGGAGCCCTTAGGGAAGAAGTGGTGGGCGGAGGCTTGCTTTGGAGACAGAACCCACAGGACGGGATACTGAATTGGATGGGGATGAAGGAAAGGATCATGAATGACTCCTAATCTATTCCACGGAAACACTTAGTCTCGTGCAAAATGCTGCTGGTTCAAGGTTATTTATTCACAAAGCATTGTTTGTGATAGGAAAGCTTGTGTAACCGCTGTTTAACAAGATGCAGTCGTGAGTTGCTTTTCAGAGACAACAGACCAATACCTCAAGTCATGAGGCAGAAGCAAGCATAGGAGAATTTTGACCTCCTGCTGCACCCAGAACTAAAGTCTCCCCCAACCCCCACGCAGGGAACCAAAGAACCAGGACGTAATGATACAGAGAGATCTGCTCAGACCACTGGGGAGAAGTAGGGAGGTTGCCTGAGGCAATGGTAAACCGGTCCAGAACGGGACTGGCTGAGAAGCTGAATGCCTCCAGGGCAGTTGGGATTACAGGCTAGAAGATTTGAAATAAAAGAAGGGCTCTCTGGCTCCCTCACTCACTCTCTTCCTCGAGGATGCCTGGGTGATCCTGCGCAGCTGCCTGCATTTCCCAATGGACGATATTTTGGGTGGGAAGGAACTCCACGGCCTAGGGTCGGGCTGGCCTGGCAGAGGGCGGCAGGGCTATTCTTCTTTGGGTGTTCTAGAGGGAACCAGCTCTGAGGCAGAAAGCCTGCCATTCTTCCAAAATCGTGCAGCTTTTGTATCTTACGTTGTTCTAGTTTGTAAACTATATAGAAATAAGATAATTAATACTAATGGGGGAACGATAGGAAACTCAGGTGTTAAGGAGTTTAGCCTTAATTGATAGGCCTAAGTGACTAAATGCAGTGGAAAGTGTAATTCCAAAGCTGTGAAGCTTTTGAATCAAGACTCCTTTCCTTCATCATCAGTCCTTTATCTCTGGAGGCTGGCAGTGGGCAGCAGGAGCCCAGGTGCTATTCGGAAGCAACTGTATTACTTGATTAGTTTTCTGTTGCAGCTGTACCAAATCACCACAAACACAGTGGTTAAAACATTCCAAATTTATTATCTGATGGTTCTGCAGGTTAGAAATTTGACCTGGGTCTCACTGTGTTAAAATCAAGATGTCAGCAGAGCTGTGTTCCTTTCTGGAGGTTCTATAGGAAAATCTGCTGCTCTGCTCTTTTCTAACTTGTAGAGGCTGCCAACATTCCTTGGCTCATGGCCCCTTCCTCCACCTTCAAATCTGGAAATGTTCCATGTCTCTGATCAGTCTGGGAAGATTATCTGCTTTTAAGGACTCTTATGATTGGATTTGACCCACCCAGTTAATCCAGGATAATCTGCAGATCTCAAGGTCCTTAATTTAATACAACATGCGAAATCCTTTTAATCATGTAAGGTAACATAGTTATAGACTCCAGGGATTAGGATATGGATATCAGGACTATCTTGCCTACCACAATGACCTATTCGAAAAAATTAAAAATATAAAGAAAAGCCCTGGCTGGTGTAGCTCAGTGGATTGAGCGCGGGCTGGGAACCAAAGGGTCCCGGTTCAATTCCCAGTCAGGGCACATGTCTAAGTTGCAGGCCAGGTCCCCAGTGAGGGCCATGTGAGAGGCAACCATACATTGCTGTTTCTCTCCCTCTCTTTCTCTCTCCTTTCCCCTCTCTCTGAAAATAAAATAAAAAAATATAAAGAAAAATAACTCAGACTTTTGGTTTGAGCTATTGGGTGTAGAGTGGTGTCACTTATTGCATACTGGGTCAGGAGCAGGAACAGGTTGAGGGAGGTGGAGAATCGAGGCCTGTTTTAGGCATACTAATTTTGAGATGCTGGTAGATTTGTTATTGGACAGGGACCAAGCTGGAGCGGGTCTGCCTCGGGCCAGTCTGTTGTGTGTGGGTTCTTGACCTTGTGCAGGAAAGATTTCACAGTGTGAGTCCAGGTGATTTTGAGAGTACATTTATTAAAGCTGGGGACAGCGGGGCTGGAGGGATAAATGTGGAAACGTCAGCATATAGAAGGTGGCTAAGCTAGGACACTGCCTGAGAGCACTAGGGAGAGTGCATGGGTGGAGAGGAGGAGAAGCCCCAGGACTGAGCTCTGAAGCCCATAGGTAGATGGAGGAAGAATGAGCACAGGAGCCCAAGAAAGAGCATGGTGGGGGTGTAGGAAAACCACGTTACCTCCTCCAGGAGGCTCCCCAGCAGCCTAGATCTAAGGAGCCTCCACTCCACTTCCCAGTTTTTCTGGATCACACTCCCTTGTCCATTTCATTTGCAGGAGTGAGTATATCAGTAGTTCTCTCTTATTGTTTCTTTACTGCCTGTCTCCCCCACTGGTGATCATTGCTGAGTCAGTACCTGACTCAGAGTAGGCACTCAATACATCTTGTTGAATGAATGAGTGGATGAATGAAAACAAACAATCCCTGAACACAGTCCCCAAAACAAAAATGATGGCTCTAAAATTACCAAAAAAAAGAAAGAAAAGAAAAGTGCAGGTCTCCTACACTCTCCCCTGACAATATTCCCTGTGTGTGGGGTTGCACAAAAGTTGTATACTAAGTGTGATTTAAGAGTACCTGTTCTACCTGGTGTCGAGGCCTGAAATCCCATCACTGTTCATCCATACCCTGGAGTGAGGCACGACCTTCTCAGCACTGTGCCTAGCACCCAGTTAGCACTCAATACATTTCAGCCATTCTTTTGATTATTAGTTTGTCTTTTAAAAATGCCAACATCCCTGGAAATGATGGTCCACAGAGTCATTAACTCCTTGGTATGAATTAGTTTGTAAGCAGCACTGGTTAAGGAGGGGAACTTAAGGTGGGCACAGGTGTGGGTTGCAGAACGGGAGAGAGTTGCCAAAAAATGCTAGGGAATCTAAGGCCAATCTCAATCTGTGGTTTTGCTGAGGCCCACGCCCGCACGGCATAAAGATTGTTCTGCAAGCTGCATCAGCCATTGGCTTTTCATTTGGGGGTTGGTGAGTCTCCCCCCTGAGCCCAGCCAGGCCGTGGAGGAAATGAAGAGGCTCTCAAGGGAGGGGCGAGGGAAAGAGGTTGGGGTAGGGTGGAGCACAGCTTGCAGTGAGAGCAGCTGCGTCTTCAACATGGATGGCTCCTCCTGCCGCTGCTGCTCACCCTGGAGACAGGTAACCGGTTCCTTTAGGACTGAGACTTCCCTTTCAGTTTCTTAGCTACGGATCCAGAATCTGGGCGCACCCAGTATAAAGTGGGAAATCTGGGGCCTGAAAGAATGGGAGAAGAAGGTACCTCGTTCCCTTAAACTGCCCCCTAGGGTGCTGTACACCCCAACTTCCAAGCCAGAGGCCAATATGACAATGGTTTAGGGGGACATTGGGAAGCAATACCATCCTTGTGGTTGTGGTGTGTCTAAGGCTTATAGGAACAAGATTGAGCTACAGGTTTCGTGCCTTATTGTAAGTAGTTTGGGAACCTACAGGCAAAAGTATATTGTTGTAGAAATGTCCCCCAACAGTCCTAGGTCCCAAACTAGACCATGAGCACCTTGAGGGCAGGAACCATGCTCTAGTCTAGACTTTTTGGTCCCCCCAAACCTGGCATGGTGGTTGGCCTGAGGGGATTTGTCTGCACCTGTGTGGTCCAGCTCGGTGAACACTGGAAACGTGTCTAGTCTGAAGTGGGATGCGCTATCAGTGTAAAACGTATACTGATTTCAAAGACTTAGTAGGAAAAAAGAACATAGAATAGCTCATTAATAATTTTTTATGTCAGTGCAAGTTGAAATAATCATTATTTGGATATATGAGGTTAAATAAAATATAGCACTAAGATGAATGTTACCTGTTTCTTACTTTGTAAGTGTGGCTATGAGAAGGTTTGGAATGACGTCTGTGGTTTGCATCCTGTCTGGGACGGCCCTGGTCTGCGCTGCGCTGGCCTCCCTCTCCTGCCCTCTCCCGCTTCCCTCAGCTGTCCAGTCAGACTAGCAGTGCTCTCTTCTCTGGGCATTTAAAACCATCCGCATCTTTTATTGTCCAGAGTAAGATCTTCTGGGTATTTCATATTTGTTGAGTCACTTATTACACCTTAGCAAAGGCGTTGCTTATGCCACGTAATCTGTAATCACACCTTTGGTTCTTGGATAAAGGAATTCAAGTGGCAGCAAGCAGGTCGGGGATCAACTTTCATTAAGCACCAGGGCTACCAGCTTTAGAAATGTTATCTCCTTTAAAGTTATTTTCATGACAGCTCTGTGAGGTAGGTGTTATTTACCTTTTTAGATAAAGAAACTGAGGCTCAGAGAGCTTTAATCGCTTACCCAAGACCGCACCCATGGAGTAAGAAGCACAGGGTCAGAACTTGAGCCCTGCTGTGCCTGGCTAAAGGGCGAGTTTTCGCCCACCAGTAGCATGTGGCTTCATTTCTGCATCGTTTGAAATGAGTCCACAGGGCTTCCCCCACTTATTCGTAGGTCCTGTTATGCTTGTACATGGAAGGCGCTCATTAAAGAGACCCTGGGCCATGTATTCTTCTTTTTTTTTTAAGGTATTTTCTTTTTAAAGATTTTATTTATTTATTTTTAGAGAGAGGAGAAGGGAGGGAGACAGAGAGGAACAGAAACAGCAATCTATGGTTGCCTCTCACATGGCCCTCACTGGGGACCTGGCCTGCAACCTAGGCGTGTGCCCTGACTGGGAATTGAACCGCGCTCAATCCACTGAGCTACACCAGCCAGGGCCCTGGGCCATTTATTCCTTATCACGGATTTCTAGACCGCAAAGAGCAAGCCTAGGGCAGGGCCTCAGGACACCTGCTCGCATTCTAGTCCTGGTGTGGCCCCTAACTTACTGGGGACAAGCAGGTCTCACCTCTGTAAAACAAGGAGGTAGTTCACAGCTGGCGATCCCAGGCCTGTTGCTAGGGAAACGGAGTTAGGCTGCCCTTGTTGCTTAATCCGAAATGGGCTTTACCTGCAATTAGAGGAATTTTTTCTAAATTGGATTTTTTTTTTTTTACATTCTGAGAACCTGTTATTTTCTCATGTCCAAATTTCTGTTGAATGTGCTGAAAATGAAATTTCAGGCAAGGGAGTTCCCATTATGTGGGTGGGCAGGAAACCTCAAGTTCATTTTCCAGGACTGGGGGTCTTTGATGCCCACTCAGTTTCACATGGCACATGTCTTGGGAATTTTGATCGGGTATCATTGCTCTAACGACTAGAAATTCCTCATTATCTGTTTAGCAGTGGCGGATTGAAGAGGAATACCCAGTCTCTTTATAAACCCGCTTATTAATCCTCCCTGGAAAGCCTTTTATAAGAGCAGCATCAAAGCTGGGACGTCCTGACGGACTCTCACCTTTTCAAAGGTGAATGTGAAGAGGAGCGAGTCCAGCCTGGGGGCTCCTCCGGCAGCAGCTCCGATTAGCCGGACGCTGTTAAGCTCTGGAAGTCCCACGCCCCCTCCCCAAACCCGAGCCTATTCAAGCCTCTTCATTCAGGGCCCACTAATTGCTGTAAGAAGGCCTATGAAGATTAATTTTCCAAACGAGTTGCCATTTCTTGTTCTCAATCTCTGGAGGGTAAACTTAAGTGTACTGCAGTAGTTCTTCTAAATGAATTTCAGATTGAATGGTGATTTTTATTTAACTTAGCAGAGCCATAAATTAATTCACGGCTAGTCTTTGATGCCTTGGTGTTTAAAAAAATGGGTCAGGGAATATACCCTTTATCTAAATCCTTTTGAACCCTGCTTCTTGGGTTCAAGGTGGGGTGGGGAAAGGAACAGAAAGAACTGTTAGTAAGGATTTGAAAACCTATTTCTATTTTAGGTGTGCTTATTAGCAGTAAGTGCCTGTGTATTTTTCAATGACCACGAACTAGTCAGGACCCTGGCCGAACACTGTGTAGCTGTAAATGAAAGGGGGAACCATGTTATCTGAGCGAAAGCCCTTTTACGGTATTTCTGGAACACAGACAAAAAACAAACTTTTAAAGATCTTTCAACATATTGACAATGGAGTCGCCAAGGCCTGGATTACCTTCCAATTAATTTTTTTCTGTGAAAATCCATAAGGAAAAGAACAACAATGGAAGGTAACCTAATTTGCCAGGCAGCAGCTTCGATGGGAAGAACAAGATAAAGATGTTTTTCTGTTTTGCTTAAAAAAGTTTTATACTCACCTAAAAGACCATGACATCCAGAAACGGGCTATATAAAACAAAGGCAAAAATGACCTTAATCTGAACAAGGCTCTAGGAACATGTCATTACTCCAGGGAACCGTGTGGCACTTTCAGAAACTGCTGAAGCAAATTTATGTGCAGTTTTAACTGGGTCAGGAGCCTTTCAAGGCGAGAGCACATAGTAGGCACTTAGTAAATGCTGAATAAACAGGACGTGGTGAGGAGCCAGCTCTTTGCTGACTTGCCTCTCCAATTGGCCCTAAAGCATCTGGAAGGGCTCTGCCTCCCTGAAGCCTAGGGGAAGGGAGTGGGGCGCACACACGCTTACTCAGTGACCAACAGAATAATGGGAGAGAAAGCCAAACATCCCTTCCTAAGGGCAAAGCGCCATCTCTGCTTGGATCTAAGGCTCCTGATGGAGCAGGCTTGGCAGTTCTGCCCTGGGATGTGCCCAGCAGGGAATGAAGATGAGGGAGGGAGTGGAAGAGAGAGGACGGAGCTCCCAGGAGGGAGAGGGGGCCCTTTCGCTGCAGCCAATGGGGCTGGAGAGTAGGGTAGGAGGTGTTAGAGGACTGTGGTTGGATTCTGGATGCCAGTGTGTGGGTGATCCAGCAAGTCCTTTCTACATTGGCACAAGGAGGAAAAGACCAAGGAAAACTGGCTGGCATGCCCGGCAGGTGAGGGAGGAGCAGGGCAGACTGGAGAGTGGAGGGCTGGAGGACCTTGGGCTAGAACTCCAGGCCCTTGCCCCAGGCAGGCTTTCTTTTCAGCAGCTCCTCTTTACACATGTATTTATTTAACACAGACTCTGCACAGGGCATTGAATTTCAAAACAAGCTAAATATAAAGTGACTGTAAAGAGGCCCAGGCACTCGGTACACTAGGTTAAGGTGACATTTACTGAGATGTGTTTTGAAATAGAATCTCAGGAACATGCAGACAATCTCACCCTTGCCCATCACATATCAAAACAGCTCCATGGCAAAAGAACAGGTTCTTGCAAAGCCGCTTCACTGACCTACATTAAAAGTAGCAGACATTATAAGAAAGAGGTCAGAGTAGCAAGATAAATTACGAGATCTGCGAGATGCAAGATCACATGCTCTGTAAATAGAAGGGAAAACCCAGGGTGGTAAGAAAGAAGTTTTACAGCTATGAGATTTTTTTTTTCTTGCTGGGTTCACAGGCATCTTCAGTTACGTCCAGGCTGCCTTTTGGCAATCCTGCTCACCTCTGCACACTGACGTTCTGTTGTTGCCTGCCTCTTATTGATTGACAATATGGTGTGACCATTTTTCCCCATCGGTGAATTTGTTTCCCAAGATCGCTTTAATGGCCGATTCTGTTCTGCCTTACAGATGCCCAAAGCTGACACGAGAACCCACCATTACCAGGTATTAAAGATGCTCCTCAGTGCCACTGTTGTCAGTGACTTGGCAGCCACCGTCGTACATTCTTGGCTACTCACTGGGAAAAAATTCCTCTAGATAGAGTTGCTGGGTCCAAGGAAGATGGACGTTTTGAGAGCTTTGTGATACATATCATCAACTGCCCTTGACAAAGCTTGAAACAATTTGCCTTCCTGGCAGAGTGTCCTTCCTAGAACATCTTGCCAAACTGAACATTGTCATTCCTTTTTTAAAATGGGTCTCATTATTTATTTATTTTTATATTCATATATTTTTACTGAGGTAAAATTGGTTGAAGACATTACATAAATTTCAGCATGCAACTTTTAAATTCTGTATCTGTACCCCCTAGTGTGTGCTCGCCTTCAAAAGTCTCGTTTCCATCTGTCACCATATCTTTGACCCCTTACCCACTTTGCCCCCCACCCACCCCTCCCTCTCTGATAACCACCATTCTGTTGTCTGCACCAATGAGTTTGTTCATTTGTTACTTTTTTGTTTTATATTCTACATATGATTTTTGTCCTTTTCTAGCTGACTTATTTCACTTAGTATAATACCCTCAAATCCATCCATGTTGTCACAAATGTCAATATTTCATCGTTTTCATGGGTGAGTGGTAGTCCATTGTATATATGTACCACGTTTTCTTTATCCAATTGTCTACTGATGAATACTTAGGTTGTTTCCATCTTTGGCTATTGTAAATAATGCTGCAACGAACATAGGAGTATCTGTGTCTTTTTGTATTAGTGTTTTGAATTTCTTTGGATAAATATCTAGAAGTGGGATTGCTGGGTCATATGATAGTGCCATTCTTAATTTTTTGAAGAATCTCCATACTGTTTTCTATAGTGGCTACAGCAATTTACAATCCCACCAATAGTATATGAGGGTTCCCTTTTTTCCACGTTCTCACCAATACTTCTTATTTCCTATCTTTTCAATAATAGCTATTCTGACAGCTATCATTGTGGTTTTGATCTGCATTTCCCTAATAATTAGTAATGTTGAACATCGTTTCCTGTACTCGTATATCTCCCTTAGAAAAATGTCTGTGCAGATACTCTGCCCAGTTTCTCTCCCATCCAAGTGCTAACCAGGCCCTGTGCTGTTTAGCTTCTGATACCGGGTGAGATCGGGCACGTTCAGAGCTGTATAGCTGCCTAGTTTGTAATTGGGTTGTTTGCCTTTTTGATGTTGAGTTGTATTACTTCTTCATATATTTTAGATATTAACCCCTTATCAGAAATATCATTTGCAAATATCTTCCCCAATTTGGTGAGTTTGTCTTTTTGTTTTGTTGATGGCTTTCATTGCTGTGTAGATCCTTTTGGTCTGGTGAAGTCCCATCTGTTTTAAAAATGGTTTTAAATTGTTGTTTTTAATTTAATTTCTTGAATTATTAGTGAGGTGGAAATCATTTTATAGATGTGTGCATCTGGTCATTTGCATGTGTCTTCATTCAAACATTTCTTGAGCAACGGTTAGGCACAAAGACTGGTGTATGGCGGTGTGCAGCGACTCACGACACGGGGCTCCTCCCGGGGAGCTGCAGGCTGGTGGGGAAGCCAGACAAGGTCGCAGAAGATGACAGCTGTGTGTGACAAGCACTGTGGTCTAATGTGCTGTGCGGGGGTCACCCGACCTAGTAATCTTGAAAGGTGTGGATTGGAGAAGGAAAACTTCCTTGAGGAGGGAGCATCTCAGCTTAGTCCTGATGGAAAGTAGGAGGCAAGGAAGGGTGCCATGGGGCCTGTGCACAGGCATGGACCAGCACAGGTTTGGGGGGACCGTAAGAAGTTCAATTTGGGGATAGCATCAAGTCTAGAGAAACTGCTAAGAGACAAGCCTGGAAAAGTGGGCAGGGCCCGGACGGGGAGCTTTTTACAAATAAATAAGGCCTTTGGACAGTATCCTGAGTATGACTGGGGAGCTGTGCTACGGTCGGGCAGATTCATGCACAAATGTAATGTATGTGAGGCTACATGCTCCTAGGAGAGAACTAGATGCTTTGCTGGCCGACTGCCACCCCGGTCACTTGTTCACAAATCACTAGGAGATGCAGAGTCACCGCTGGCCCCACGCAGCTTTATAGGAATAACAAAGTGCCTTTTCCCAAGTAAAATCTTTTCTTCTGTTTTTTCATAGTCCTCACCAAGGATGTGTTTTCAGACAGAGAGGAAGAGGGGAGAGAGAAAGAGAGAGAGAGAGAGAGAAACATCAGTGTCAGAGTCTGGGATCAAACCTGAAGCCTAGGTATGTGCCTTGACCAGGGATCGAACCTGCAACGCTTTTGGTGTATGGGACAACACCTCAACCAACTGAGCCACCTGGCTGGGGCTCAAGTAAAATCTTGTCAAATCAGTAGATTATGTACTTCTCAATAACAGCAAAACAAATATATGTTAATTCTACATAAATTGTATACATAAAACTATTGGACACAAAATAGTGTAAAATTCGTGTTTTTTCTTACAATCACTAGGAACGTAAAATCTCTGGAATATAACAATTTGTCATAAGATAGTTTCAGTTACAAAATAATTTTCACAAAGTCAAAACTTTCTGTGTTAATTTCAGAGCTTGTCTGTTCCAATATCTTATTTCCTATAGAAACGGTCACTAGATTTGACAGTCTTTCTTGTGACATTGTGGATGTTAAGTAGCTTTAAAATTAACTGTAAATGTGAGAGGCTATATTGTCCAGTGGTAGCTGATACTGCAAGATGGTTAATATACCCCGAGAGCTACAGCGGTTCCAGTAAAATGTGTCCCCTGCGTTATTGCTGCGAACACACTGAGGTACTTCACACACATCAACTACATTTGAGAGACTGGCCTAAGGATTTCAGTTTCTCTTACATCAATGCCTCATCATTGTCGCACTTTCTACCATGTTTCTCAATTTCCATCATATAGTTTTAATGATGGATCATTTTTCAAATTACATGTCATCTAAAGAAGTCATGAGATTCTTTAAGTATGAATCTTTTTTTTAAAAGACATATTGCTGTTTCCAATATGGAAAAAACCTGATTTTGATATTGGCCTTTGGATTATAAAAGAACAAGTCACAGGGTGCCCCGTTAAAACTGGCTTTTCCTTTCCTGTTTGCAGCACTTTCTATTTTGGAGAAGTTGGTATCAACGTCAAGAGACTAAAATTTGTTTAGCATCAATAATATGTATTTTATAAACTTTGTTTTATGAACTAGGTAAAACTTTGTTTTTTTTTCCACAAGTTTTGTAACCCATTGATATTTTCAAAGGCATTGAATACATTAGCTTTTGAGTTTTGCTTACTTTGATATTTATGTTGTCAAAATATTGTCATATGTTACCATTATGTTGTCATTAATTTTTTCGCAAATTAGTGCCGAGCAAATATACTTTTAAAAATACTTTTTCAGCCTTGGCTGAGTGGCTCAGTTGGTTGGAGTGTTGTCCTGTACACCAAAAGTTTAAAGGTTTGATTCCCTATCAGGACACATACTTAGGTTGCAGGTTCAATCCCTGGTTGGGGCGCGTACAGGAGGCAACTGATTGATGTTTCTCTCTCACATCGATGTTTCTGTCTCTCTCTCCCTCTCTCTCCCTCCCTCTCCCTCCCTCTCTCTCTCAGATCAGTAAACAAATCCTCAGGTGAGGATTAAAAAATAATAATAAAAAACATACTTTTTCAAAAGTATAGCTTTGGGTTGTGTTCTAGAATCTATATCTTTACTAACAATTTGTAGCAAGAATGTTCCATTTTGTCTCTAATTGAGTTTTCTGAGTCACAATGATTTCAAATTGACTTTTTCATTACATATTTGACAGTAGTCTCAAATTTATGTTTAATTATTGTTTTCAATACTCTCCAATGTTTCACTGAAGTCAAACAGTTCTTGGTGATAAGACAGAATTTGATAATGTCTAAAGAAATGTTTGCTATGTTATTCACTACTAGGTTTAAAGAATGGTCAACCGTAGAACATTTTGGGGGAATCTTATATTGAAATCCATTAAGTTTGTCGTAAAATTTTTGCATTATTGTTGTATTGCTGCCTCTTCAAATTATTATGGCCTAGATTCAGTGTTTTTGTGGTAGATGGTCTACTAAAAATCTTCTCTAGCTGTATCACTTATTATGGAAAATATTTTTAGTGTTTTATATAGATATATGTCATATAGATATATTTCAAAATATATATTTTGAAAATTTACAAGTATTTATTTGGTGTTTGTATCCTGTATATATGTCCTGCTCTAATGCTTTATTAATCTATGATTCTGCAAAGGAAGAACATTCTTTATTTTGTTTTATTTTTTTAATACATTTTATTGATTATGCTATTACAATTGTCCTAGAAAATTCTTTTTATGATGCTCATACATTTTCTTGGGTGACCCTCTGAATGCTAGATAATATCTTGCTAAAATCAGAACTGTGTTCATTATATACTCAACTAGAACATGCTGATATTTTCCTCGTTACTTTTCTCCGTATTACAGCATTAATAATTAGATATATTTCAAATCAGATTTGAGATTTGAATGTACACCACTATTGGTGTTTATTTCAGATTCTTCATGTTTACAAAAAAAGTGCTAAAATGCTCCATTTTTGTATTCTTTGTTTTCCAGTTGATTTTTCATTCTCAAAGAGCTGGCAAAATGCTGACTCCTTGAAGAATAATAAAGAAATGAGAACCCAGTGACTTTTTCCCCCCACACCATTTGTGTGTGCTTTGTTTCCCCAAACTTCCAATCTGTATTATCTTTTGTAAAGTAAAATTTTTTAGTTGATGGGGGTCATTTTCAGCTAGAGCACACCCTTGTTTCCTGCTGAAATCACATGGCTGTTTTGGGGGTCTGCACTTTTTCTACTTTTTCTTGAAATCCATCAGTTATGGGTGACAATGGCAACATTTCTGTGACACATTCACTGACACCAAGGACTTTGAGCTCTTTTATTTTATTTGTTTATTTTTTGGCATTCCACCTTTTTTCCTCCAAATTTATTCAACAGTACAAATAGTTTTGTTTTACTTCTTCTGTAGGCAGGTTTTCCTTTTATATTTTTGGCTTGATATTTGCTCCCCCATCCCCCGCCCAGTACCTTGGGAGAGATAATATATGAGCTTAGTATTTAATTTTAGAATTTGTAACTTTAAAAATAATCTGTAACAATCTATGAAATGTATCTGTAGTTAATTTTGTCCTGAAGAAATTTCTTTTAACAATCCATAAACTATAGCTATGCTTTAACTAGCAGTTCATTATATAAGTCTCTAATTTATGGATTAAGTAGAATAATTACTTTGTAGATATGTAATGGTAAATGGATGTTAATTACTACAGATGTGAATTACATCATAATGAAAATCTGATAGGTTAAAATTAAGAACTCTGAGCTATCATTCAGGCAGACAATATGAATTATGCAAAATTTTTAATTTGTCCAATACATAAATACTAATAGAGGATTTTTAAAATTTTACATAAAAATTAAAACAGCAGATGAAAAAGTACCTCCCTGTTTAAAAGCACTAGTCACTGTAAATTTTTTTTTAGATTTTATTTCTTTATTTTTAGAGAGGGAGAAGGGAGAAAGAGAGGGAGAGAGACATCCATGTAACAGAGAAACACTGACCGGCTGCCTCTCACATGCCCAAGCCAGGACTGAACCTGAAGCCCAGGCATGTGCCCTGACCGGGAATCGAACCAGCAATCCCTTACTTTGTGGGATGATGTCCAATCAATTTAGCCACACCAGTCAGGGCTGTAGACTTCTTAAATTAGTAAGGTCTTTATCAAAAAGTCAGTCTGCCTCAACTTATGAAGCAGGTAAATGTCAACATTGTTAGAAAGAGTCTTTTAAAAAAAGGTAAAAGTCTTACAGCATCCATCAAAAAATTATCATAATAAATTTTGCTAGATAAGGCATTTTATTGTTATCTGCCAGAAAATTAATGTAATAAGAATATATCAATAATTCACCTACCTTGGAGTTAACAGTTAAGTGAAAATGTGGGAAAATTAAAAAATGATGACAAAGTCTACAATATGGGCAGTTCCCTTAGCTGACATGTCCCTGAGCAGTAAATGACCCAAACAACTGTCCTTGACTGCTCTAAACATTTATGAGGCCATTATAGTTAAAAAGTGCTCTCAAGTACATGGAAACAGTCTGTAGGAAATGGAGGAAGCGTAAGGGATCGTGAGACCTGTATTTGGATAATTCTCACTCTACAGGCTGTGCCCTTGGGCAGTTAACTCCCTACACCCCTCCGTCACCTCATCCACAAATGGGGAGAAGTACCCCTAATCCTTCCAACTGCCAGCTGGTGGCCACGGGAGATGGCCCCACTTCTGAATAGTGAAGGAAATTAGGAGATACGCATGAGGTTTTATTAGGCACTTGATAAAATGTGTTTCCTTAAAATATTGTATTATGTTTTTCGAATTGAATGAAGCATAATATATGTGCAGGGCCAGTACAAGGCAGTAATTCTAACGACTTCGGGATCAATTCCCGTTCAGTCACCTGTGGACAGTTGTCAGTTTCACATGTTCACTGGTGATCGTTTCTGTAGGAGCCCAAGAGGCTGACGTTCTGACTTTCTTAGGAAACCAAATGTGAAGCAGTTGTGTGAGGCTTGCAAAGAAGCCACTGCAAAATCTGAAAACATAAGGTGATTTTTAAAGCAACCCACAACCAGTAATGACTCCGTTATAAACCTCAACAGGTTTATAAACATACAGTTTCTATTTTGAGAAATGAAATTTTGCAAAAACAACCAGAAAAGCATTTTAAGCCCCAGAAATGGTGAGAATATTTACTTCAGAGGAAGCCAAGAGGAAGCTGGCTTGAACATCTTCCTCCCCCTGTTCCTGATGGCCCTGCTTGATTACCACAGTGCATGTGTGGCCAGCCTAGAAAACAAGAAGCGGGTCCAATCTTTGCTTTGTTCATCGCGCATTTATTGTGGACCTCCTATGTCCCAGGCCTCCATGCTGGGGAGATAAATCAGATCAGCCATGATTTCCTCGGTCCACACAGGGCTCTCAAAGTCTAGTTTGTGAACTTTTTTGTTTTTTACTGAAAATATTTCTTTTTTTTCATTGTTGTTCAAGTACATTTATCTCCATTTTTACCCCATCATGCCCCCCCTGCCCCACCCATCCCCACCTCCCATCCTCAAGCCCACCCCCTTTGGCTTTGTCCATGTGTCCTTCATACATGTTCTTTGATGCAGCCCCACCCCCCGCCATTATCCCCTATTATTCCTGTCACTCCTCCTCTCTAATTACTGTCAGATTGTTCTTTATTTCAATGTCTCTGATTATATTTTGCTTGCTTGTTTGTTTTGTTGATTAGGTTCCACTTAAAGGTGAGATCACATGGTATTCATCTTTCACCGCCTGGCTTATTTCACTTAGCATAATGCTCTCCAGTTCCATCCATGCTGTCGCAAAGGGTAGCAGCTCCTTCTTTCTTCCTGCTGTGTAGAATTCCATTGTGTAAATGTACCATAGTTTTTTGATCCACTCATTTACTGATGGGCACTTAGGTTGCTTCCAGCACTTGGCTATTGTGAACTGTGCTGCTATGAACTTTGGGGAACATAGGTTCTACTGAATTGGTGTTTCAGGACTCTTAGGGTATAATCCTAGCAGTGGAATTGCTGCGTCAAAAGGCAGTTCCATTTTTAGTTTTCTGAGGCAATTCCATACTGTTTTCCACAGTGGCTTCACCAGTCTGCATTTCCACCAACAGTTCACTAGGGTTCCCTTTTCTCCACAACCTCACCAACACTTATTATTTGTTGATTTGTTTATAATGGCCATTCTCACTGGTGTGAAGTGGTATCTCACTGTGGTTTTAATTTGCATCTCTCTGATGGCTAGTGATGTTGAGCATTTTTACATATGTCTCTGGGCCCTCTGTATGTCCTCCTTGGAGAAGTGTCTGTTCAGGGCCTTTGCCCATTTTTTAATTGGATTGTTTGTCTTCCTGGAGTGGAGTCATGTGAGGTCTTTATATATTTTGGAGATCAAACCCTTGTCTGAGGTATCATCTGCAAATATGTTTTCCCATATGGTTGGTTCTCTTTTGATTTTAATGCTGTTTTCTTTAGCCATTCAGAAGCTTTTTAATTTGATGAGATCCCATTTGTTTAATCTTTTCTTTATGTCCCTTGCTCTAGGGGACATATCAGTGAAGATGTTGTTGCATGGAATGTCTGAGATTTTCCTACCAATGTTTTCCTCTAGGACTTTTATGGTGTCACGACTTATATTTAAGTCTTTTATCCACCTTGAATTTATTTCTGTGTATGGTGTAAGTTGGTGCTCGAGTTTCATTTTTTTGCATGTAGCTATCCAGATGTCCCAACACCATTTGTTCATATCAGTAGATGCAGAAAAAGCATTTGATAAGGTGCAGCACCCATTTATGATAAAAACACTCAGCAAACTGGGAATAGAGGGAGCATTCCTCAACATGATAAAGGCCATGTATGAGAGACCTACAGCCAGCATCATACTCAATGGGCAAAAACTAAAAGCTTTCCCACTGAGATCAGGAACAAGACAAGGATGTCCACTTCTATTCAATAGAGTATTGGATGTCCTAGCCACAGCGATCAGACAAGAGAAATAAAAGGCATCCAAATTGGAAAGGAGAAGTACAACTGTCACTGTTTGCAGATGACAAGATAGTGTACATAGAAAACCCTATAGACTCCATCCAAAAACTGTTTGACCTAATAAACGAATTTGGCAAAACAGTAGGATTCAAAGTCAATATTCATAAATCAAAGGCATTTTTATACACCAACAATGAAAGATCAGAATCAAAAATCAAGAAAAAATCCCATTTGCTATAGCAACAAGAAAAATAAAGTACCTAGGAATAAATCTTACCAAAGAGGTAAAAGACCTGTACTCAGAAAACAACACAACACTGAAGAAAAAAATTAAGGAAGACACAAACAAATGGAAACATATACCATATTCATGGATTGCAAGAATCAACATCATCAAAATGTCCATACTAGCAAAGCAATCTTTAGAGTCAATGCAAACCCTATTAACGTACCAATGACACATATCACAGATATAGAACAAACATTTCAAAAATTTATGTGGAACCATAAATGACCCCAAATAGCTGCAGCAATTTTGAGAAAGAAGAACAAAGTAGGAGGAATCACAATACCTGATATCAAACTGTATTACAAGGCCACTGTAATCGAAACAGCCTGGTACTGGCATAAGAACAGACACACTAACCAACGGGACAGACTAGAGAGCCCAGAAATAAACCCAAGTCTTTATGGTCAATTAATATTTGACAAAGGGGGCAGAAGCATAAAATGGAGTAAAAATAGCCTCTTGAACTTTTTAAAAAATTTATTAAATCTTTATTGTATTTTTTTGCCATTACCATTTAGTCCCCTTATACTCCTTCCTACCAGCAATCACCACATTGTTGTCCATGTCCATGAGTCCTTTTCCTTTTTGCTCAATCTTTCTTGCACCCTGTGTTCCCAAGGTTTTGTCCCTCCTTCCTTCTGCTATCCAAGGTGACAGCTTTCTTTTATTTTCAGGTCCCAGTCCTTCTTTTATCAACGATTTCAGACGTTCGTTCAGGGGGCGATGGCTGCCTTTCCAACAGCTGTGCTTTGTCTCATTCATCCCGAGTGCCCTGCTGTGCCCACAGTCTCGCGCTGCCCATAGAGATCCTTCCTGTGGTCCAGGACCAGCACAAATGCCACCTCCTCCATGCAGCATTCCCGTATCACCCAAGTCAGGAATGACTTGTCCTTTCTTTCTGATCCAATAGTTCTTCGGATCTCATTTTAGCACTGATCGTATACCTGCCTTTGTTACAGCTGTTGGGGTCAGCGGGGTCCCTGCTGGACTGGGATGAGAGGGTGCGGTGGGACAGCACTGTCTGAGCCCGGGGCCCACGGCCAGTTCCTCTCAACCCTGCAGCCTAACCCTGTGGCATACATGCCATATACAAAAAATAAAAATAAAATGAAATAAAATAAAATAAAGCTGGATTGGATTTTCTTTGCCTTTAATTTTAGCTGTCCAGAATTAGCTTGATCGGACTCCTCTGTGGTTGGCATTGCCATCCTGGGTCCGTGCATTGCTCTTATGTTGTATTTATTTACTATTTGTTGGCCTCCTTTCCTTCCCACGCCCATGACCTCCCATCCACCCATCCCTCCTCTGCTTTAGACACACACTCTTGTTTATTAAAGTGCAACCTCCTAATCTATCTAAACAACTGTGAGGTCATTTACACATTTGTGTGAGTACGGATGAGACTTGGTATTGTTTTGGATTGAATTTGCCTTGGACTACGAGAAAGGGACACTTCATTGGCATTTCAGGCACCAGCAGGCAGCGAGGAAGTGCTTTGGGTGGGGCAGGTGACCCCAAGAGTCACAATGGGAGGGAGGCACTCAGCGGCTGGGTCTGGCCCGGGGCTTGAGGTTTCCACTCCCTTTCCAGTTTCCCTCAACCTCAAAGCCTCGCTCCCCCAACCCCTGGGCTCTGTCACCTCTGGTAGACCTGTGTACACAGCGGCCACATTGCCAACCAGGAGGCCCTAGAAAGTTCTCTCTTCTATCTGTCCTCCTTGACATATGTATGCTGCTGTTTGGGAGTAGTCATTTCTGTTTCTCCCGTGTCTTTGGGTTTGCACCCTGATGGAGCACAGCGTTGGTGAAATGACCCGCTCCTTGTGTCCAGCGAGGAAGCAGCATGAACGCTGAGACCAGCAGTTCTTGGCCCCTTCGTGCTCTTAAAACCATCAAGGCCCTCAAAGAGCTATCATTTACGTAGGTGGTATCTATTGATATTTACCGTATTAGAAATGAAAACTAAGAACATTTATAAATATTTAATTAATTTAAAAATAGTACTAAAACCTCTACATATTAGCATAACATTTAAAAAAAATAAACATATTTTCTAAAACATAAAAAATGTAGTGAAAGGAGAGGCATTGTTTTACATTTTTGCTAATCTCATTAATATCGATATCTGGCTTGATGAGTCAGAGCATATTCTCAGGTCTGCTTCTGCATTCAGTGTCTCCATGTCACTTGTCAGGTGGCTGTTGGAAGACTCCCCTGTGCACCTGAGAAAGACCGGCAGTGGAAGAGGCAACTAGCATCTCAGTGCTATTCTGAAAATAGTTTGGATCTCTCCAGCCCTCTGAAAGGACCGCTGGAACCCCCAGGGGGTCCTCGGACAGCACTTTGAGAACTGCCTGCCATCTGAGATCATCAGTTTCTCTATGGCAAGGCCATTCCTGGTTCATCCTTAGGGTTGGGGTTTTAAGCAGACTCTGGTTTGAAAAACTTGGAAATCTGTGTTGTTGAGGGTCATCCCACCTGTCACAGTCACCTGGGGAAACACCCCACGTATTCTAGTGATGCTGCTCATGTTGACGGCATTTGGGTGCTGCTGGGTAGGGTGCGGGGTGGGGCGCAGCCTTGAGAAGTGCTGGCTGTTCTGTTGAATATCCGTGGTGGTCTCAGGGCTTTCGCCTTGGAGGAAACAGCCCAAGGCCTTTTAGAGTGGTATCTGGTTAATAACATGGATGGTCAGTTGGGTAACACTACATTTTGGATTTTAAAAAAATAACACTGCTTAAAATTTAAATTGTGAAACTAGTAACTACTCCCCTAGTTTTACACATACATTCACATATGTGCAAAATGATGCTTGTACACATTTAATAATTGTAGCATCATTTGAACAGCAAAAATTAGAAACAATCTAAATGTCTACTACTGTGGGCATCCATAGAATAAAGTAGTCACAGCTGAAAATAGAATGAGAAAGTTCTGTGTGCATTAATAATAAATTAACTCCAGGATATACTAAATATTTTAAAGAGCAAGAGGCAGAATGGTATACACAGCCTGCTATCATCTGTAGGGAAAAAACTGTATTGTCCGTGTGTCTGTCTGCTCATGTATGTGTAAGGCAGACAATGCATTGGACATTGTTGCCTCTGGGGCGGGAGCTAGCTGGCTGGGGTAAAGGGCAGAAAAGCATCTTTTCAAGATTATTCCTTTGTACCTTTTAGATTCTGAATTATATGAATGTTACCTAATAAAACAGACACATTCAGGAGCCTCAAACTACAAACAATTATATCCTCTTCTCCCTCCAAAATGAAAAATCAAAACAATCCCTAACTCTTATAGCCCCCACAAGTGTTCTACGTATTCCTTGAGCAATAGTGTGATTAGTAGAGGAAATGTGCAGTGTGCAAGCTGGCATGTGCAAAGGGGACACTCAGAAGGATACCATAAGATGCACTTGTGAAAGGCACCAGTCATTTTGTAATTGTGCTTTATTCTTCTTCTCACTCTTGCTTCATTTCACAAATAGGGAAACTGAGTCCAGGCAGGCTAAGTGAGTCATCCTTGTCATCCGGGCTCTTGTTAGGCGGGGATTTCCCGAGTGCTCCTACAGATCCCTGTGGGAGGATGTGGCGGTAGGCGAGGGTGGGGGTGACAGAGGGGAACAGATCCTCTTTCGTTTGGTCTCAAACACACCTCTCTCCTTGCCTCCCACCTGAAGTACGAGCTGAAGGCCGTGGCAGGGTAGAGGCTTGGGTCTGCACCTCCCCCACTCTCTGTCCCAGGCCACCCGCACACCCAGGCAAGGCACCTCCTCCAGGGACCCCAGGACATTGCTCTTGGTGTTTGGTAGACACAGCTCCTTTCTCCAAAACTGGCATTACCCAGTTCAACTTTCTCACATTATGGCACAATTTGGTTGGTTCAGAGTGACTTTGGGCTGATTCAAGTCTATTTCTTTAGCGGTCAAAGTTTTGCCAACAATTAGGGATCTGGAAGTCCGCAGTAGGGCTTGCTATGACCCGACAGAGGTTGAGTGGCCCTGGTCAGGGTGCTCTAAAGGAGTCCTTGGCATTCATTCATTCACTCACTCACTCACTCATTCATTCAACACGCATATAGCAAACCTATTCACGGCGTGAGGCACTGTTCGAGGCACTGGGGACAGAGTGATGACTAGAACAGATAGACACTGTTCTTGTGGAGCTTACATTCTTGTGAAGAGAGCCTGACAATAATCAAATAAACCACTAAATGATCGAGGTAAACTCATAAACTAATAGATCAGAGGGTGATGTGGCAGAGGGGTTGGGGAGCAGACTTTGGATCATGTGCTTGGGGAAAGCCTACCTGAAGATACCTTTCTTAAGAGAGGAATGCTTTCTCAATGACTTTTGAGGCTCTCCCCTCCAGTGGTGAGATTCTAACATTCTCCCCATCCAACAGGTTTCTGTGAAGGAATAAAGAGATGGAGGAAAATAGGAGTTCCACCTTCCTGGGGTCCTGTGTTTGCCAGCTGCTGAAAAACACATCTGAGAAGCTCTGTTTCCAGCTAAAGGGGATCACCTGTCCCAGGAACCTCAGTACCTGGGACAAGAACCTCCTGAGTGGACCTCTTGTGGAAATGAATTGGACCAACTGTAGGTTCCAGGACTCCAGAGCCAGCAATGCCTCCCTGAACAACACCACACCATTGCCCTGCATGGGTAAGACCCCTGAGAGTAGGCATAATGGCTATTTTGTTAAATCATAGTTTGAACATTTAGGTCTTAAACAACCCTGTGATGTAGGGATTCGTGCTGTGACCATCTCACAGTTGACGAAAACAAGGCTCAGAATAATTACCTGTTTGTCCTAAGATCACACAGTTAGGAAGTACCTGAGATTCGTGTCACTGGACTCGAGTCTCAGGCTCTTTCAGGACATCATCCTCCACGCTTGTTCCCCCCACCCAATACCCTTCCTCTGCCTTCCCAGGACATGTCCTTGCCTTTCTGACCCTGGATAGACACCCTCATGCTGTCTGTCCTTCTGGCTGTAACCAGGTGTGCTCTACCCCAGCCAGCATCCCCTAGCTGGTACCCCAGGGTCCCCTCTCATTGCTCTAGACTTACGCGTGACACCTCACTCCACGCCACCCTGCTCCCCTACACATCAAGCCCTGTGTCTTGGCACCTCATCTTGTGTGTCAGTGCTGTGGGCACTGGGACAATCTGGTCTCCAAGTTCCCTTCCTACCTCTTGCCCAGGAGGTGGGCTAGGGCTGTCAAAGAGAAACTTGGTGAGGTCAGCAGACTTACTCAGAAGGGGGACAGGGAAAGAAGCAGAGAGGAAATGAGCTATTAGGTGCTGACACAGTCCTGTCTGGTCTTAGTGCACAGGAGGCTGTAATTCTGGCTGCTCTCACCCCTGAATGCTGTTTAACATCAGATTGCCCCAGTAATCTTGTATATGTGAGGTCTGTCCAGAAGGTGTCCAGCCATGTAATGTGAAAAATAGAGATATTTATTGAAGAAGATACAAGATACAAGAAATAATGTATATAAGACAGTGACACCTCAGTCCCCTTCAAAGTAGGCACCTTGGGACCTCACACAGTTCTCCCAGTTGCCATCAGCTGTCCTGTCGTATTTTCCTGAATTTCATTGACAATCTGAAATCTCTTCCCTTTCAAAGGTGATTTTAGTTTTGGGAAAAGCCACAAGTTGCAGGGCTCCAAATCTGGGTTGTAGAGGGGCTTAGTCACCTGGGTGATTTTATGTTTCACCAAAAAAACTCTGCATGAGACGTGATGCATGAGCAGGTGCATCGTCGTGCTGAAGCAGCCAATCACCAGTCGCTCATAGCTGCAGCCTTCTGAAGCGTCTGAATAGTTTCCGCAGAGGAATGGCCAACCTTAACGCAAAATTTGATGCAGATTCATTGCTCTACTCGCTCAGTCATTTTGAATGTGATGGCCACACAGTACACATGCTCACTCAACAGTGTCTACCACCCCCACTGACTAGTACAGTGAAGTCATCACTGTTCACACATGAGCATTCTAATCTACTCTCCTTGACTGCCAGGTTACATCGATGGTATGCAAACCATTCTCATTATATTAGCAATGACTGGGCTTCTTTCGAACAGACCTTGTGTCCTTCCACCTCACCTTGGCAGCAATCTTTGCTTTTGTGTGTCTGAGTAGCCAGCTCCCCAAGACATGTGTTTGGAGAGGTGCTGCCTGCAAGGGGGTTGGATCATGCAGCTCGATTTCGTGGGGGAGGAAATAGGAAGAGGCCTTATTGCAAGGAAAGGGAGCTTTGGGGGTAAAGTTGAAAACATAGGCTGAAGTGCTGGATCCAGCACTTACCTGGGACACCTGTGTTACCCTGAATTTCCTCATCTGTACAGAAGAAGAGTTTGGCTAGATATGTTTTAAGATTCCTTCTAACTTTAAAAATCCAGGGATAGGCATGGCTGGAGAGAGGTCAGGCTTTGGGATCCTGATAGGGATCCCTTGAAGCAGGAGAAGTTTTTTTAGGGTGTGAATAATAGAAGCCCCACCTCCCCACCAGAGCATGGACAGGCTCTCACACCTGCCATGTCCTCCTAGTTCCAGCCCCACTAGGTGATGTCCTGACTTCTTCCCCCGACTCACATGCCCTTCCCAGGGTACCAAACAGCGGCATCATCCTGGTTTTCTTTTCTCTTGATATCCTGTTATGGAAGGTAACCTTTAACCCTCTGTAAGACTGGTAGCACTCAAAAGTAAAATGATCACACAAAAACAGCCCAGAGTCACGTGCACAGACGTACAATTTTAAGTCAGAGAGATGTGGTTTCAAGCCTAAATTCTGTCACTTTCTACCTCTATGATACTGAGCTGGTTTCTTTGCTGTAAGATGAGAATAGTAATTATTCTTATCTCATTGCCTATTTATAAAGATTAAATGAGATAATAAATGTGCCTGTCATATACGAAATCGCCAATAAAGATCCGTTTAGATCCTGTAGAGCTCATTTGCATGTGTGCTGTCTTAGTCAATCTGGGCTGCTGGGACAAGTTACCGTAGACTGGGCGGCTTATGAATGACAGAAATTTATTTCTCACAGTTCTGGATGCTGGTAAGTTCAAGATCAAGGCACTGGTGCACTCAGTGTCTGGTGAGAGCCCTCTTCCTGGTTCATAGGCCACAGCTGTCTTCTGTTTCCTCACGGGTGGCAGGCAAGGAGGGGGCTCTCCGGGTCTCTTTTGTAAGGGCACCAATCTGTTCATGAGCGCTCCACTCTCATGACTTAATCATTTCCCAAAGGCCCCGCCTCCTAAACCATCACACTGGGGGGTTAGGTTTTAACATATGGATTTTGGCAGGACACAAACATTCAGTATATAGCCTGTGTGTAAATATTACCCTCAAATCTCCTTTGCTTTTCCTCTCTGACCCTTTCTGCAGAGATCCACACCCTGACACTGGGGACTACACCTGAAGAACTTAACAGGTGGGTGAGGGAAGGGCTAGACCTATAGAGGAATGTGAGGATTTTGGAGAGGGGGTCTTCTTGGCCGAAATGTGGAGATTGGTGTGGGTGGGACCATGGCCATGGACATTGAGGCAGGGAAGAGAGGCTCAAGTGGAGGCAGGAGATGGAAGCTCAGAGTTGGGAGAGTTTCCACAGCAGCTGGGGCCACAGGGTGATTTTGGGGGTGGTCGCCCCCAAGGCTAGACGGGGCAGCTGGGTGGGTGTTTTCAGTTCTCTTATTTGCTCTCCTCAGCTTCAGCACAGCAGCCACAGCTATTTCCGGCTCCGTTGGTGTCGTGGCTGTCATCTTGCTCTTTGTGGGTCTCTTGAAGAAATGGAGGCATGAGAGTGAGTTGAACAAGTTGGCCCTGGAACTGAAAATGTGGAAAAGGGAGAAACTGGGGGTGGCGATGGGGGTGTCTTTTCTTGGGGGAAGCTTTGGGAAAGGGGAAGGGTGGGTAAGCTACAGGGTCTGTTCCCTGGGGTTGCCATGGATTCTGGATGGAACAATAAGATTTATTTATGACTCAAGTTCCTTATGCTGAAAGCCATATGAAAGTACTCTGCGTATATACTTATGTATTATATGCATAAGCTAAAAGAAATATTGATGCCAAATAATCTCATCTAAATAGCAACCAAAATTATAAAGTGTACTAATACTCTCCCTGTCTCTTCTTGGGCATTTAGCTCAGCCTCAGAGGCACAACGGATTGAACACGGTGGATTTTGAATTTCAAAGTTTAACCCTAAGTTCAGCAATCAATCAAGTAAAGATGGTTACTGCCCCAACTCAGGCTGACTCTGAGTTTATTTTTCTAGGACTTTTTAAGAAACAACTGAGGCATCAGACCAACTTTCTCCACAAATCCTCGGTAAGGAAAGCATTGAGTCATGCCTGGAGGGGCTCCCAGTCACCTCCACCATGACTTCATGCTCTTTCCTAGCCCTACCCCATACAGGCTTGGTGGGGTGAAGCAGAGAACAACTACAAAATAAATGTTTGTGAAAATTGGGGAGGGTCCGGGGCTTGTTCAGCAAGAACCTGGTGTTTGCTCGCTGTCCAGTAGGGAGCCCGGTAGAGGGTGTTGTTTCTGGTTTGGGGCGCCCAGCGTCTGACTCTAACGGGGTCCTGTCTCTGAAGGAGCCTGCCTGCCATGTTGAGGCCATATACTCCAACGTGATCCACCTGGCCCCCCGGAAAGCGGACGACTTTGCTGTCTACGCCAACATGCCCCCTTTTGATCACCCCAGGAGGACATCGCCACCCCAAGTGGAGTACGCCTCCATTGTATTCTCCTGATGGGAAGCTGATGAGGTGCTCCCACGTGGAGAGTCAGACCTGTGACCCGGCTGCATCCCGATACAGCTTTTGCTTTAGATGTATGTGTTTGTGTGTGTTTTAAAAAGTAAATGAAACATATTCTGATAAAGGTAAATGTGTATTTCTTCTTATTTATTGGAAGCAAAGTACAATTCTAAGGGAAAGGAGTGACAAGGGACGTGTGTTGCCCAGCCACCGTCGCCACAGGTTCCCGGGACAGACTGGCCCACAAAGGAGCCCTTTCTAGCTCTTGCCCCCTTGAGGCTGGGGCTGAGGAAGGAGTTCATATTTAGGGCCCAGCTTCTGGATTTTGCCTCTCCTGTTCTGCCCTGTCGGGAATTAGCACCCTGCAGGAGCTGATGGTCACGTTCATGTCTGTGGAGATGTGGGTGGCTGACTACCTTGGATGTCTGGACAATATATGAAGGGTGGAGGCTGGGCTACTCACTGAGGGGTGGGACTTGATGAGCTCCCACAAAGGATGAGCTCCCACCTGGGAAAGGAGCTGGGGAAGGAGCACCTACTGGGAAGTGGGCTGCATGTCATGACTGACCGGGGACAGCTCCTGTGGGGACCTTGGAAGATGTCTTACTCCTTCTTCCCTTCATTTAAAAACATTTATTAAACACCACCATGATCTAGACTCTGGGACTATAACAGTGAATTCAACAGGCAAATCCTTGTCCTCGAGGGAGGGGAAGACAGGAAATAAACAAATAAACAAGCACATACTCAGACAGCCATATGGTGGCGTGTGCTACAAAAAAAATGAAACAAGTTCTAGAAGGTAGGGCCCACCAGGTGGGAGCGAGTTGCTATGAGATGGTCAGGGAAGGCCTCACTGACATTTGACCTAAAGGAAATGAGAAAGTGAGACCTGAGGATAAATGAGGAAGAGCATTCAGGAAGAAGGAACAGCAAGTGCAAAGGCCCTGAGGTGAAGTGAGCCTTACATGGTCCAAGAACAGCAAGGAGGTGAGTGTGCCTGGAGTGGAGGGGGCGGCGTAGAGAAATGAGATCTAGGCAGCAAGTCAGCTCCAGAGTTTGGGAATCAGTGACCCAGGGCAGCATTTCCCACAGCACTGTCCCTGGAACATGAGTGCAGAGCGTGCCCCCACCCCCACCCCCTGCCCCTCCGCCTCGCCCCGTCCTTTGGGGATTCTGCCTCTGCCCGAAGCGTTGTCCGCGCTCCTGCTGCTCTTACCTGTTAACCTGCAGATTCCCTCTCACCCACTGAAGCCAGACTCCCGGTCTCCACCCTAATCCTGTCGTCACCCAAGGCAATTTCAGTGGCAACTAGGCTGACAGTCCTCTCTCCCTTGGGACTCAAGCGTCCCCAAAGTGTATTCTTTTAGTTATGGGAGATATTCATAGATGTAGGGGTGAAGAATAAATGAGATCTATGACCAGATAAGTTTGGGAAATAATGAACAAGCAAAGAGTAATGGAGGGGGAAAAAAAAGCTGATGGAAGCCACCATCAATAAGAAAACACATACCCTATAGCTCATCCACTTACAGGGACCGGTGAGGGGAGGAAAGGGTGGGAAGGACACATGACAATTTCTAAGCCTCTGCCACCTTTTCCGTGGTGCCGAAGAGCACATCCCAACACAGAGAGCCCTTTGTGTTAGCGGAAATGTGTGGTGACCATGCACCTCGGTCTGCTGGGGGCTTTCCTGGTGCACATCTGTTATCCCAGCAAAATTATTAGGACTCCTTTCATTCTTGCAAGTGTCATAGTCTGAACGATAAATTATGTGGTCACCTGTTAACAAGGTTTTGAAAGTGCAAAAGTAGGTCCAAGAGATGAAGTAAGGATGGGAAAGACACTGTTTTGTACAATAAGCGAGGAGAAGGCAGTGGGGGGTGGGGAGGAGGAGGCCGGAGGAATCAGAGTTAGGAACGTTTGCAGAGGAAAGGGGTTTAAAATCACGACGGAGACTTCCACTGCTCCAAACGTCAGCAATGCTGGCGCAGGTGTTTAGGGAAAGGGGAAACCCTGCAAAGGGGACTGAAGCCCACATCTTGGTCAGCAGAAGGAAGGGGAAGCGGTAAGAGGTGCAATATGAGTGAGCTGGACAACCCAGGGCGAGGCTGAACTCAGAACCAGGAGCGGCAAGAGCACAAGCCCTCTGGAAATTCTCAGAAACTCCAGGGAGGGCGCCAGAGTTTCCAAATAACCTATAATCAGGAGGTTGAGCCAATTGTGTTTCAACCTTTTGTGTGTGTGTGTGTGTGTGTGTGTGTGTGTGTGTTTGGGTGTTTCAGTCTTAATGGACAGGTTGACCTTAGCATAAATCTAGGTTGTAAAATTTAAACAGGTTCCTTTATTGCAAGATTTCTCAGAGCCTTAAATATGTAATGCACTTTGGGAACAGACATGTATTTAGTATTCTTTAAACTTCCTCTTCTCCACAGAGCATCTCACAGGACAGGGAGCATTCCTTGTAACACCCAATGGGAAGAGCCTGTTTAAGGGGCACCTGCCCAGGCAGCACTGCCCCAGGGGGTCCCGGCCACCAGGCTAACTCCGCTTCTTCCCCAGGAGGGTACAGAGTTGGCCGTTAGACTTCCTCGTGATCAAATGGGGTGGCTGGGTTCAGCCTGAAGCCAGGACACCCCCTCTACCGGCCTTGATATGTGCCCAGCAGCCCCAAATTCCTACGGAGGTTGCAAAAGACATCTCTCTAGGGCAGCAGCTCTCAGTGGGGAGCAATTTTACTCCCCCTGTTGGACATTTGCAACTATCTGGAGACATTTTGATTGTCACAACAGTGCAGAGCTACTGGCCTCTGGTGGGCGGAGGCCAGAGATGTGGTTAAACATCCTGCAGTGCACAGAACAGCAGCCACCCCCCAACCCCATAGAAACCCTGCTTACAATGTCCAAGTGTTGCTGTTGAGAAACCCCACCCTGGGGCCTTCCTGGAGCTCCTGGGAGCCTGTCCTGGTGCTGGCTCCTGCAGGTATCTCGAAGATGTTGCCCAGGCTCTCTGTGCCCAAGCTTGGGACCCATGGTGACTCCAACAACAGTACAATGAGTACTACCTAATAATTAAGACACCTTAGCCACTAGAAGAACAGATGACCAACCATCCTGATTTGCCTGAGACTGTCCCAGTCACTACCGAGAGTTCTAGGTTCCAGGAAACCCCTTGGGTCTGGGCTATTAGCCTCTAGGACTCTCCGATACTTAATTAACCTTTGTGGTTTGGGAGCAAGCAGCTGCCCTTCTCAGTTAAGATGGGAGAATTCTGGGCATTTCCAGCTAAAGCCCAGAGGAAAGTGAGTTGTATGCTGTAGAGAGGCCCAGGTCTTGGGCACTAGGACAGATTCCTCCAGCTCATCCTCAAAAGGAGTTTTTTATGTCCCTGGCAGGGCGGGGGTAACTATCTTCTTCTCCTTGTCAGCCACCTGTGCCCATGGCTCCAGCTTGCATCATACTCAGTGCATTTTGCTGAAGAAGGGAATGGGTGCTGCTCTTCTAGAAGATTCTTGGGAAATTCAGTTCATTGGGCTGGGGAGTTTCTCAACATTTGGCTATGTGGCAGTTATTTCTTTGGGGAAAGCATAATTCTGCAAGGCTCTGAACATCCCCAAAGAAAAGGTTTGTGTTTCAACAAAGGCAGGGATTTGGAACATGAGACGCTTTGCAAAGTCCTGAGAGAAATCTCTGTGTGACTGGAAATGAGGCTCACTTGCTCTCTTAATGTCTCTATTGGAAGGTAGAAAAAGCTACCTGCTCCGTGCCCGGCAGAGAGGAGTACTTTTTCACTGACATTATTTAGCATTACTGGCCATGGTGATACTAAAAAGCAGAGGGTTTTTTGGGGGGGGGGTTCTTATTTTAAATCCTCTGCAGACAACGCTCCCCTGTGAGGCCTGCTTCCAGGATGCATGACTCCATTGCTGCCTGCCCACCCCCTCTCCACGCTCCTGTCAGTTGTCAGTCGTGGCCCTTGACTTACAGTGTAAACCCTCTGTGAAGTTCATGAATTCCCCTAAGTCCAGGTTTTCTCATCTGTAAAACGAAAATAATGACCACAACCTCACACATAGCTGTTGTCTAATGAAATTATATCAAAGTATTCTGCATACTGTACTATAGAAAATGTAAAGAATCATTATCAACTGATGGTATCATGGTGATAAGGAACTATTTCTCACTGATTAATTGAAGGGACTCAATCAGCAGGACTATTTTGCCCTTGTTGGAAGAAAATGGCCATTATCAGTTGCCACCTTTGTTTGAGGACCTGCTTCAAGTATCATTTGGCAACAGTGCCTCAGAAACAGGAACTCAACAAAAAATCAGTCACTGGCCCCTAATTTTTCACTTCCTTGGGAGCCGATGGTTCAGGTGGGGCGTGGAAGCAGACACAAACCAGTGGAGGAAAATTTGTGTGCAATGTAGGCTAGCCCCAATGGGGGAAAGGGCACACTCAGTGTGCCAAGGTCCCAACTTCCCAAAGTGATGAGTGTGGAGGGGTAGACCTTGTCCCCAAAGCGTTCTTGTTTTTATAGGAGGCTGTGTTCCAGGCTTTGTAAAAATAGTTTACTCCCTTAATATGCTCTGAAAATGTGTTTCTGGGCATAGATGTTAAAAACTCAATTTACTGGATTCACTGATGTCTCCCGGATTCACTCCAGCTAGGACAATCTCAACTAGGCCAGCAAAGTGTGGGAACAGCCAGAAGCCCCAACAAATTCCATGGATGTTCCTTGAAGCTTAACATCTGTCTGTTTGCCATGTCCTTGGGGTCCCCTTGGCAAGCTCTACCTGTCCCTCTGATACTGGAGCATCTGGGGGCTCTTGCCTGGTGCTTTGCCCTCTGACTTCACTCCCAAAGAGTTCAGCGACACCTGCCTGCTGCTGCCTTTGAAGTCCACACCCTCCCACTGCTGACAGACACACGCATCTAACTGCTTCCTGGGCTGCACTTTTTGTGTGTATAATAACAACACTGATGACAATAACGACACACACTGCGCCATCTTTTCAATGTGTAAACACTTATATAGTCTTTACACACATATTGTGAGCACCTCACATATGTTAACTCATATAATCCTCACAAAAGCACTTGAAAAAGCCATTATTATCTTCATCTCCAAGAAGCGGAGTCACAAAGAGGTTAGGTAACAGCGACAAGACGGCAGAGCCAGTCTGGCTTCACTGTCTCGGTCCTTCACCACTGTGTGTGCTGGCCCCTGTGCTCTCTCACTCACCCATCAGGAGCGGAAGGCCCCCCGCTGCCCCTTCATGACTCCCCATCTCACTCGGTCACCCACGTGCCCTGCTACACATCTGAGTCACCTGGGGGTTCTCTTCCTCTCTCCACCACTCCAACCAGCTCAGTCACCAAACCCTATCACTTCCACCTCCTACCTATTTTAAAAATGTTTAATTGCCTCTTTCTCTTCTCTGACCTATTCTTCACATTACAAACTCTGATCTTGCCTCCTTTTAATTGATCAGTGCACCATCAATGGGTTCTTGTTGTCCACTGGATAAATTCAAACTTCCTAACAAGCCCCTCCATGATCCTGCCCACACCCCCCTCTCTAACCTGTCACTCCCTGCCTCCCTCTCCCCCGTTCCCTTTCCCTTGGCTGGTTCTCAGTGTTTCAAATGCACAGGGCTCTCTCTGCCCACACTGAGCATCATGAGGTCAGACACGAGGCCTTCTTGCACCAAAGACTGTGACGAGCCCCCCTGCGCTGCCTGTTCCCTGTCTGCCTTTCTCTCTCCACAATAGAGAATGTATCACACCTTTGTGTCATTTCTCATCTGAAGTCCATGATCCCAACTGTGTGAGAATAGGGACCGTGTCTATCTCTTCACCTCTGTATCCCAAGTGCTTAGCCAGGTGCATCGCAGACCATCAAGAAATAACTGTAGAATGAATGAATGAACGAATGAGTGAGTGAATGGCAGAACCATTTGGAGGGAATAGCATAGTGGCCATAGTGACGAAGCCCTCAATATCTTATGAATACTTTTTAAATATCAGTGTAATTGAGATAGAATTCACATAACACACAATTCACTCATTCAAAGTGTAAAATTCCATGTTTTTTAGTATATTCACAGAGGTGTGCAATTGTCACCACACTCAATTTTAGAACATTTCCATTACCTCAGAAGAAACCCTGCAGTCATTCTTCATTTCTCCCTACGTTATTTTTTAACGATAACAAACCTAACATTGGTAGATTGTTTTATAGTTAACAGAGTACTTCATGTGTGCTCATTGATTCTTAAACAATTCTGTGGGGTGGGCATCTTAATGCCTCTGTTACTGAGTTTAAACTTCAGTTTATAGAGTGAAGTCTTTAATCAATAAAGAATTTAATCCGCCCTGACCAGTGTGACTCAGTGGGTTGGGCATCGTCCCACAAAGCGAAAGGCGGCTGGTTTCATTCCTGGTCAGGGCATCGGCCTGCACTGCGGGCCACATCCCAGGTTGGGGGCGTGCAAGAGGCAACCGACTGATGTTTCTCTTGCACGTCAATGTTCCTCTCCCTCTCTTTCTCCCTTTCTTCCTCTCTCTCTAAAATAAAGAAACAAAATCTAACAAAAAATAAAAATAAAGGGTTTAGTCTGAAAGAAAGGGGAGAGTTGGTGGAGTAGCCCGGGGATGAGAATCTCCTGCCTGTAGACAGCCAGCTCTGGAAAGGCACGAGGCCGGGTGCTCCTGTGTGTTTCACGTGAACTCAGGGCGCAGCACCTGAAGGCATGGCAGGCTGGCTGTCCACGGACTCGTAACTGGTACAGAAAGTCCGTGAGGGGCTAGGGAGGTAGAAAACACGTTGCATAAAGCAAATGGCTTTTGAATTCCAACCCTGATTCTGCTACTTACTACAACTCTATGAATTTGAGCAAGTTAACCTTCTCAACCATCGGTTTCTTTCTTATAAAACATTATCCACAGTGTTTTCCTTGTAAGTTGTGAGAATTAAATGAGTTAGTGTATATGAATCAACTGGTGCCCTTGCTGGTGCACCCAACTGGTGCTCAATAAATAGTAAAATATTTTGTTACTAATAGTGAACAGACTTGAAAATATAAATGAATACAGCCATGGGAATAAAAGTGTGCAATTACTGAAAAGTGATAACTCATGACTATCCAGCTTGCAGTGAAACGGACAGGCTCACACTGCGAATGGAACACGTTCTGTAAGCAGAAGGTCGGTGCGATGCAGAAGCTGTGCGGACACATTTCCTTGACTTAGCCTCCTACTCCTGGAACTTAATCCTGAGGAAACAGTCTTAAATAAGCCTCCACACCAAACCAGTGTGTGCACACTCCTTCATCACGGTGGTGTCTCCAACAGTGAAAACACTGGAACAACGGAATGGCACAAGGGGTGTTTGGAAATCAGCAAAATGGGAAGTTAGGCAGCCATTAGAGATACCGCGAGACCTGTTTGGGCATAGAGGGACCCGCACTCGCAGATGCCCTAAGCTGGGAGGGGCCTGGCAGAGTGTGAAGAGAAGAAAGCTAGCCCAGTGCCTGAGATGCAGCTACAAGGGTAGCTGGCTGCCAGGTGGTGGGAGCTTTAAAGATTTGTTCAGGATCTTGGATTTCATCCTAAGTGCAACAGGAAGCCACTGGAGTTTTAAGCAGAGAGTGACAAAACCAGAATTGTGGGTTTTAAAAGCTCATTTGGAAAATTTTTTTTAAACTCCAAGTGTGCAGCTGAAGCATTATGCAAAAATGTATTAGGGTGATTGGACAGGGGTTTTCTGCCCTTTTCAAAAAATCCTAATCCTGTTGACACACCGCTTTCAGATGTGGTTCTCCGGCAGAGAGGAGCTGTGTCCTCTGGGAGACACTGTCCCGCAGGTGCTGGAGACCTTGTGTAGGGGAAAGGGCTTGGGAGGGTGTGGTCTTGGAGACGCGGGTGGGGGTGGGAGGGGAAACCGTGTCTCCCATCTCCGTCAGCTGCTCTTTCCCCATCAGGCGATAAACTATCAAAAATAGCTTCCTGCTGATGTTACAGCTGTGGTAACTTTGTTTTTCACTGTTTTGATCTCCCCTTGAACCCTGTCTTTGAGGCTGGAGTCTGTCAGCTCCAAGCAGAGAGAAGAGGACCATGTCACCCAGAGCTGGGCAGAGGAGCTTTGGGAGGGGGGTTGTCGGAAGAGCACCAGTGCAGATCCATTCCCAGGGGCCTCCAGGCAGGAGCAGGCTACGTGCTTGGGGAGCGAATCACTCATCTTCAGCAAGAGCACGTAATTAGTGAGCGTGTGAGATGCGGGCATGCCCACCTGACATTAGAGAGCACTTCAATTTACTTTTTCACATGTTCATGCCTCAGACCGTTTGTAAGCACCTATTAGGTACAAATGGAGTTCTGGCAGCCGGGGACACAGAGAAGAAAATGCAGACTGTCAATAATTCTTAGGTACTTTTTAGAGCAGGGTCATAGATGATCTAATCAGAACTTTTTACAATTCTGTGTGACAAAAATGTAGTCCAGAGAGGTCGAGATGATCTCCAGGTCACCGAGGTCCAAGTCAAGTTGGCTTTCCATTGTTACAACCCTCTCCGAATGAGAGTGCACGTGAATGACCCAAAACATGTCATGTTCAGAGATTCTTAACAACTACCCGATGTTGTTGAGCACTGGAGTGGCATCATGGAAGGTTCTAGTCCAAGCGTGGTCCACGCAGGTGAGCGGAGCTGTGTGGATGTTACACTACATCTACACAGGACTCGTGTACGAGAATAACTGGAGCAGCGAGTTGAGAATATTGGCTCCATTCCCACAGGTTAACCGCAGCTAGAGTTCGTTCTGGGCCGGGGCCGAGCTAGGGGCAGAGAGAAGTGTACGCTGATGCTGGCGGGGCGAGCCTGGAGGGCACCGAGAGCCCAGTTAGGAAGGCGCTCTGTGTAGCTGCAACAGCCGTTTCAGGTTGGCCTAGTTCAATGTTTAAGGCAAAGAAATTGTCCTTGAAAAATTATCCTCATCCATTGCCATATGTCCCATACACACTGTCTCAGTCTATGGCCACGTCACACACAGATTGAGAGATGAGCCAAGTTGAAAGGGACTTTTGCTAATATCTAGAAACCTACTTCTTCATTTCATAGAGGAAGGACATGAACGCCCTGATGGGAAAGTGATTTGTCTGAGCTCATGCAGCAAATTTGGAGAGCTGGGACGTGAACCCAGGCATCCCGATTCCTCCTCCAGTGCTCCTCCACTGCATTGGGTGGTGTGCGTGTTCATGGTGTTTAAATGTGAGCTCACACGGGGAGGAAGAGACAGCTAATCTCTTCCATCTGGTAAACTGTCTGCATGGAGGAACAGGGTAGGAACTTACTAAAAGAGGGGGCGTTATCTGTGGCTTCACCCTGCTCCACTCCACTAAGCGAGATCATTATCTTCTGAGCAGCAGCCCCCCCCCTGCTGGAAATGATGAAACATTTGTGACTGACCCCCAGTGACGGAGAAGCTTCTGGGTAGGGCCGGGGTTTGGTGGGGACATGTGTCCCTCAGGACACAGCTGACACACAAGCTGGGATCAGACCTTGCTCGTGATCCGGAAAGTAAGTATTGTCCGGGTAGGTAGGATTTTAAATGATTTTGAGGAATGCATGTCTGTTTGTGAACATACCTACATATGTAGAGTTTTCAGAGGGGATTCTCCATTTGTGTGTTGACATTGCAGGATGTGGAATTCAATTGCAGGTTGCTCTTTCTGACATTAATTTCTTGCTCCTGAGGCAGAGATCTGTCTGCAGTCGCAGCGGCAGCCATCAGGGCTCTGGCTAGGTGATACATGGACTTTGGATGCAGACAGAACTGGATCCAAAGAACTCCGCTGAACTGTCACAAGCCTCAGTTTCCTCATCTGGAGAATGGGCACAAACCACCCACCTCACAGTGCTGCTGTGAAGATTACAGACAATGCCCATGTAGTGCCCAGTACGGCACTCCAATAGTAGCTATTAATTGATTATTATTTTTTTTTTTAACTGAGAACCAGATCCCTGAGAATATCTCCCTGCAGGTGTTTTTCCTTAAGATTCATTCTGAGCTGTAAAGGACTGGTATATGTGGAGGGAAGGGGACCAGCCTAGCAATTAAAAAATGTTATGAGTGGGAGTCAGAAAATGCATGCTGTCCAATGGAAAAGCCATGAAGGTAGGCCTTGACACCCAACGAGGAAGGAACAATGCTAGAAGGTTCCAAGGTCTCACTTAGCCCTCTTGACAAATTCTGGGAGGAAGACATTTAACTTCCCTATTAACGGAGGAGGAAACAGAGACTCAGGGTTATTAAGTGGCTCCTCCAAGATTAAACAGTATTTATTATATTATTTAATTACAATGTGTACAGAACATTAGCAAGTTCTTGTGGAGTGTAAAATATGGATGAGACCTGGTCCCAGCCCTCAAAGCGCTCACAAACAGCATAATCTGTGGAAGGTGCTCGGTTTCTCTGAAATATCATTGGGCAGCCAATGAAACAGAGAACAATTCGGGCCTTCTGGTTCAACTGGGGGTTTGTGGGACCTGGCAAAAGGAATCCAGGAATACTGCTTAAGCGGCCAGCAATGCTTTGTATACGCGCTGATTTCATCTTGGAACTAAGTTACATTCAAGTTTCATTCATTGCAACTATTGCTTGTAAAAATGCTCTCCCCCAAATACCAAGGTTCATTGATCTCTGGTACTTTCCTCCTAAAATATCATCATTGTCTGCACTTAGAAATATGTGTTACTAGAGATGGAGCCTGTCTGGTTGAAACTCAAAGCTGCTATTTATTTCTGGTTATCCTTTATGTCCATTTTAGGAGGATGGAATTCTAGAATGACAAAATGTCAGAAATCAGGTTTATTTAGCCTGTACCCCTCAGTTTATAGACAGGGAAACGGGCTCAGAAAAAGGAAGGGACATGTACAAAGTGGCTGAATTTTATAAGTTGCTGAGCTGGAATGTGGATCTAGGTTCCTATTTCAAATTCTCCCAGATGTGCCCCAGCCACCTGGGGCAAGCCCCTGCTGTGGTAAACAGCACTGAAGGGAACACAGAGAGGATTTCTCTGGTACCAGAACAAAGGCGACACCCTGACCATCTGTCACCCCCTTCCCCATGGTATCTGGCAGAGCCCACTCCTCCTTTCTCGTGGCTGGATATTTTGATATTTTCTGTCCCCTGGTGGGTGGGCACTGTTTGGTACCAGCAAGTTCCCAGGACCATATGGTTTTGTACACTGGAGATGAAAATCATGAAGGAGCCCAGTTTTCAAACAGGGCCCCCTGGAAATGGATGTGTATACATAGCTAAGCCAGTTTGGGGCTGGACTCTCTGTCCTGGTTGAGGGCCACCACCTGCTGAGCACGTATACAGCTGATCCTTGAACAGCACAGCGTTTAGGGATGCCGACGACCCACCCCCCAGCAGTCGAAGATCTAAGTATAACTTTTGACTCCCCCCAAATTTAACAGCTGACAGCCTCCTGTTGACTGGATGCCTTACTGATAACACAAGCTGTTGATTAACACAGTGACTTCCAATTTTTCATCTCACGGCACACATAAACTAATTACTAAAATTCTGCAGCATACCAAAAATATATATATTTTTGCTGAGCTGACAAAAAATAAATACAAATTTTTTTGATTCATTCACACTGGACACATGTTGCTGTGGCGGCTGTTGGCATTTTTTACGTGAAAAATGGAAAAAGAGGTCCGTGCCCCTGACTAAATAGTCAGGTATTGCATGTTCCAAAAATTCTTGCAGCGCACCAGTTGGAAAATCACTTGACTGACACATGCTTTGTATGTTATATGTATAATATTCTGTGTTCTTACAATAAAGGAAGTGAGAGAAAAGAAAATGTTGAGAAATCATGAGAAAGAGAAAATACATTTACAATATTTATTTTAAAAGTCCGTCTATAAGTGGGCCCACACGGTGGAACCTGTGCTGTTCAGGAGTCCGCTCCGTGCCAGGCTCTCCGCTGGCTTCTCGGTGGGGAGTACCGCGTGCGGTCGCAAAGGCTCCGGCTCGGACACCTGGTGCCACTGCTGTCCCCTCCACGGGGCTGGAGCCGGCCTCCTCACATGTCGGATGGGCACAACGACAGCATCTGCCTCATGCGGTGGCTGTCCCGAGGACTAAATGAGATACTCTGTGCACAATTTGCATGATGTTGGCACGCAGTGAGCACTTGACGTGTGTGAGTTTAAAAAAAAAATGGAACAAGTGCCACCCTCACTTTTCAGATAAAACACTGAGGCCCTAAGAGAGAAAGCAAATCGCAGGTAGCAAGGCCACCCGTCTGTCTGGTCACCAAGTCCCTGCCCCTCAGCATTTTCCTGCACTTACTTGTGAGGTTGCCTTGCGTGTCCTCAGCTTTCGCCCACACGGTCCTATTCACGTGGTCCAGAATCTGTACCGAACTCTGTGGAAGACCGTCAGCCCCGTGAACGCTGCCCCCACAGTCAGGGCCGGGAGACACTGCCAGCTGGACGCTGTTCCCCCCTCCCCGCCCACCCATGACCTCTCTGTCGTTCAAATAACATTCCCTCTTGGCGGCCCCTCTCTGAATATTCTCCTGGGTGGAATCTCTTTCTCCTCTGGAATATCATATATTCTGGCAATTCATCATGCTTTGTTGAGGCATCTCTCCTGCTTTTTCATTTTTTCACACATTAATGTCTTGATTTTCTAAGTAAAACGCGAGCTCTTGAAAGTTGGTGTTCGGACGGCGTTCTCTCCTTCTTCAGGTCCAGCAGAGTACTTCACACAGGATCATGTATATAGACTGCTCAATAAATATTTGACTGATTGAAATGCAGACATTTATCTGATTATCCCAATGTGCTATTACATGGTGAGATACAAGTTAGATGTAAAAAAATTTTTGTATGGATAAATTTGGTATTGTGCTAATTGAAGCCACACAGAATTTCTGAACTTGTTTTAATACTCTTAAAATACTAGTTTCTTCCTGATTGGAAAAAAGATACATGTTAATTGCACAAAACTTTGACAATAATAGATAGTATAAAAAATTAAATAAAACATCATCTACAATCCCTATACCCAGTTTTGTTAACACTAAGGCATATTTTCTTCCATTCCCCCCTTTAGAACAAAGTACATTTAAATAAAATCCCCAACTTCCATAAATTTATACTCATGAATAATTCTATATTTTATATGCAAAATTATTATCAGTGAACTACAGTAGGATTTGGTGAACTGAATCAGGTGATTTGGGGGGCTTACTACTAAATTAACATACTAGACAAAATGTTTAATGACCCAGAGTTTTAGTTCTTTACCAATTTTATTCTTTTTATGTCTACTTTTTACAGAGCCGTGATCATACGGTTTGTAGAGAAATATAACTGTATTGTACGTTTTCACAGAACACACTCTTCCCCAGATAATTCTTCCCAAACATAATTTTAAATGTGTGTATAGCATTTCATCCTCTACCTTCCCCTAATTTATGTAATCGTTGGTCTTCCATTAGGTCGCTGCCCATTTTCCGCTTTTGCAGCCGTCGGTGGGTACGGCCGCCTCGCATACAGCGTTGCTCGCTTTCCGGATTATTTGTGATTTGTCTGTTCCTCGCCATTTATCACTTTTTGTTAAAAAATATCAAATCTTTGCACATAATTTTTCTAGTTTTTCTTCCTGTTCATCTTTAAATCCCATTTTAACATATCAAGTTTTAATGTTTTAGATTCCAATCTATTTTTCTTGTATTGCTTTGTGATTTCTTCCATTGCATATAAACTGAGAAAATTTTCTCTCATCTGGGAATTTAATAAATATTATTGAATGTGTGAATAGCCAATCCTATTTCCTTCTGATTTTAATATATCAATTTAAAAATATTTACTTCCTTAATTGCTTTGAAATTTATTTTATTATATCATATCTGGAACTAAGTTATTTTCTCTTTCCGTTGAGGTAGTTAATTCATTATCCTATGTGCAAGATTTAAAAATTTTTTTTATTTATTTTTTATAGTTGTTCAAGTACAATTGTCTCCATTTTTACCTCACCACACACCCCCTCCACCCCACCCATCCCTGCCTCCCACCCTCGAACCTGCTCCCTGCTTTGACTTTGTCCATGTGTCCTTCGTACGTGTTCTTTGATGGCACCTCCCTGTTATCCCCTATTATCCCTCTCCCCGCTCCTCTCTAGTTACTGTCAGGTTGTTCTTTATTTCAATGACTCTGGTTGTATTTTGCTCGCTTGTTTGTTTTGTTGATTAGGTTCCACTTATAGGTGAGATCATATGATACTTGTCTTTCGCCACCTGGCTTACTCCACTTAGCATAATGCTCTCCAGTTCCATCCATGCTGTCGCAAAGAGTATAAGCTCCTTCTTCCTCTTTGCTGCGTAGAATTGTGTAAATGTACCATAGTTTCTTGATCCACTCATTTGTAGATGGGCATTTAGGCTGTTTCCAGCCCTTGGCTATTGTGAATTGTGCTGCTATGAACATTGGGGTGCCCATGCTCCAGATTTCTTAAATAGCCCTTCCTTTTCTCCCCCTGCTCTGTGGACACTTTCATGATGCATTCATTGTGCATATGGCACGTGTTTTTCAAACCTATGCCACTCTTAAAGAGTGGCAGTCAGGGATCCAGCTCATAACAATTCCTCTTGAATGTGTTTTAACTCTTCTTTGACTGTTATGATTTTTTCCCCAGGTAAATTTTATTTTTAAAATTTTAGAAAAATTTTAAGTTATCACAAATTCTCACTGTAATTTTGATGGGAATTAAATTAAATCAAGAAATTAACTTCAATTTGATTTTTTTAGTCTTGTTGTTTCCAATCTGAAACATGTCTTTTTATCAAATTCTTTTAGATTTCTCAGTAAATTCTTATTATTTTCTTCAAAATAACTTTCTTATAATTAGAATTATTCTTAGATATATCTGTTGTGACAGTTGCTAAGGCTCATGGCCCCCCCTTCCCCCGGCTCTACTTTTATCTGGCTATGGCTGGAACAATAAAGGGAATAGCCGGGAATTTTAGAGCACTTTCCATGCCCTCAGGACTTTCCTGAGCAGTCTCATTAACTTCACTAGTTTTTCAGTGGATTCTTTTGGGATTTCTAGCTATAAAATCACATATTTTTCAAATAAGGGTGCATTTGACTTCTCCTTGCCCAAAAGCACACTTTCACTTCCTGCATGCATAGTTATTAGCTCGGGGTGCATTGCCAGTTCACCCGGGGACAAAGCCCCATTAACTCCTCTCATTATCTTGAGAAAGTTAGGTACTGAAGTTCTCTGTGTCTTAGTTTTGTCTTCTGTGAAAAGAAATAATAATGTATCTACCTTCTAGGGTGGTTGTGAGGATTGGATGAATTAGTATATAGATAAATGCCTACCACACAGAACATGCTGGATACATAGTCAATATACTTATTATTATAGGTTGGAGGTTGGTTGGAGGTTGTTTGGAGGAACTTCAAGCTTTCAGGAAATTAGAATTTCTAGGACTAACCTTGAAAAATGATTACAGTAGAGATTCTTGTTCTCAAATAACTGCTAAAATATTTTACCATTTGATAAGATGTCAATTATTCGTATAGAAAAGATATTCTTTATTAGAGTAAGAAACAATCCTCATACTTTTATTTTATTAACTTAAAAATAAGAAATGATTATTCAACTTTATCAAATGTTTTTGGCATTTACTGAGATCATTATTTTTTAAATTTAATGTATTGATGCTGTATTTATATTATCTTTTAAAAGGCAGTTCCTTATAATGATTGAGAGTTAGGCTTTAAGGTCAGACGGGCTTGAGTCTGAAACCCGACTTTCAGAGAGGGACCAAGAGGAGCCGCTCAGCCTCTCTGCGCCTCGGTGTCCTCGTGCAGGAAAGGTGATAATGTCTATTTTTGTAGAACGAAAGGACAAAAACACAGTAAATACTCACCATTCATTTTCATCATTGTGACCATTGAATCCTGGACATCTCTGGAGCAACTTATTGGTATTATGACATATTTAGCTCTGCATTCATAAGTGAGAGGAGGCTGGGGAGTTTCGGATCTTTTCCTGTGCCCTGGAGTCTTACATAGCATAAGAATCACAGGTTCCTTAGAAGTGTCAAATAACTCAGCTGTGAAACTAGCTGTATGAACAGATTTTTAGTTCATAATTCTGATAATGCTTTCAATTTCTAAGTAATAGCTGTCACTTATTGGATGCTTATCAATATGTGACGAAAGCTATAATGACTTCTTCACACACATCTTATTTCATCCTCAGATGTAGGTGTCATTTATATTCATCTGAGAATCTGTTATTATTGTTTCCATCTTACAGATGAGAAAATCAAGGCTTTGAGGGGTAAATAGAGCAAGCTCTTGCAGACAACGATCTGTGATATGAACCCAAGCTGTCCGACTCCTACTTACTTGCCTTCAGCAGCAAGGTATTATGCTGCTTCCCAAACTTCTTTCTTGTTATTTTGATCTGCTTTTAAGTTTTCTGGGCTTTATGGAATCAATTTTGCTAATTTATAATTTTCTAGGAAGTTATTAATTTTACTGAGAATTTATTTTAAAAAAACCCTTAGTAGTCTCACAATTTTTGAATTCTGTTTCTATGGCTATGTTTATTCATTATAAGTTTGGTTTATTTATGGTTCCTCCTTTTCTTGATTATTCAAAACTGCATATTAAATTAGGAGAGAAAAGTCTAGTGATATAGAGGAGGCTATATAAAATTATAAATTGGAAACAAAGTTTTTTTTCTTTTAAAATATTTTGTTTCCATCCACATTGGTTTCCCTTTTCCCTTCCTCTTCCCAAGTCTTTAAAGAACAGAATGCTTTGGGCTAGAAAGAGCCTGAGGGGTGCTTAGCCAGCCCCTAATTCAGCCAGGCCTGGAAAGGACCTCTGCCTGTCCCAGGTCACACAGTTAGCAAGTGAGAGAGCTAGGAGAAGCCAGGCTCTCGTCTGCTTGCCTCATTCTCTTCTGCCATATCATACGCCCTGTTATAGCTCAAATTATTAATGTTTAAAACAATAAATCAATGAAGATTGCAAAGTAATATTTATAAAAAGCTTTAAAAATGTTAAAGCTATTTAATTTTAAAAGATAAAGTCAGCTTAACAATATTGATTGCAATTACTTCAATAATGCAATATTTAAATAAATCATCTTCTATTATGCTCTTGTTTGAAACCACGCTTTCTAGAATGAATCTACCCAAAAAAAGCACAGCATCAGGCAGGAAAAGGCACGACTTAAGTATTTCACCTCTAATGTTATGCTGCATTACTAGGAAGGCTGTGAGAGAGCTCCTTTGTCAGTAGAAGGGGAAACAATAAAATGGAATCCCGCCCTAACTGGGGGTCTCAGGATTTCCACCCAGGTCCAACGAGAACAGAAGGAATGCTCTTAGCACTCCGCTGAAGTGTGGATTTGCCTGGCCAGGTAATACATTAGTTTGGATCTGGGAGTCAAAACCCAGCAAGGCACGTAGGACAGTCCCCATATTGGTGAAGAAACAAAGCATCCCAACCTCTCACATGGTCCAGGAGAGTTTTCACAACACAATTCCCTTCAATTGCTCATTTCAGAGGTGTTTGGTACATGTGTGTGCAAGTGAGCAGATGTTTCTGCCGACTGATCAGCAATCTGCAATTAGACCCCAAGGAACAAACTGCTCATTGTGGTTAGGGGCCATTAGCCACTGAAATTATGCCATCTGTCATAATTTTCTTACCTCATCCTGCCTGGGTCTTATCTTCAAACTATACTCAAAACAAACGCCTAAGTTTCCTAGAATAGAACAACCCAGTTTTAATACCTCTCCTCTAGTCGCCATTTTGGGGTTGAATAATACTTAATAATATTGAGTGTTTCCCCACGCTTGGCATTGTATAAAGGTCTTTACACATGGTGTAACTTGCCAAGCCCACTTGAGAACGCTGTGAGGTAGATACCGTCCTTCTCCTCATATTATAGTACAGACACCGAGGCACTGAGAAATTCAATAACTCACATCCAGAAGGGAACATAATTTGGATCCATATTGCATCCTGTTAACTCTTACTCTACCTACTGACACAGGGACTGTGCATCGTTGGGCTACCCAGATGCTCATAATACATTTTTAAGGGAAAATATAACATATATTCAATACCTGCTGTATAGCAAGGACTTCCCCAAAACTCCTAATTTCCAGTCAAGAATTCTATAAGTGAAAAACACACACAGAACTTAACTAATTTGCTCAAGTTCTAGCGTTAGTAAGTAGCAGGGTGGAGATCAGCACGGTGCTTGCCAGGGTCTGGGAGGAGCTCACAGTACAGTAAAATGATGGAGCGGAGTCTAGGTGATCTAGTTTTGTACAAGAAGCCAAAACAAGATATTGGCTCTAAGATAATGAGACATTTATTTAAGGCAGTGATTCTCAATTGGGGGCAACAGCACTTGCCCCAGCGGGGGCATTTAGAAGTATGTGGGGTCATATTTGGTCATTTTGGTTGCTATTCTGACTCGTTATTCGGTGGTCTCACAGGATGCCAAGTGTCCAGCAGTGGGCCAAACAATCTGGACAGCAAGGAGCTGTCGGGCTCCAGATATCAGAGACTGTTAAGAAAAACCAACAAGGTGGAACAGTAGGAATTTAAAACAATTATATAAAAGTCAAGGGTGGTAAACTCAAATGCCCTCAGGGGTGAGCCAGGGGCTGAAGAGTACATGGCCCCAAGTCTTTAAAGCACATCATCAAACAAAATCACCCAGGCACCAGATTCGGGCTGTGGGCGCCGCCGAGATTGTTTTTTTTAATGGAGGTTTTTCTGATCTCAAAACATGTTTATGATACAGTAAGTGAAGAGAAGAAGCTGCTACTTGGTATGATCCCATGTTTTTAAATAATTGTGTATGTGTGTATGTATTTACATACACATTCACAAATTATATTTATGAATATATATAGTAATTTCATGGGATAAAAATTTGAGGCAATTTTATAAAATGCTTTATTTGTATTCTTGATTCTTCTACTGAAAATATCTAGTCATTGTTTCATTTTTAATAAATAAAGGGTAAGAGGAGTCTTAAAAAATTACAACTTTGAGTGTGGCATCAGAACGCAGCCTTGGTAGCTTTCTGGCCATCCCCTGTGATGGGAGAGGGAGAAAACTTTCTGTGATTAAGGGCAAATGAGACATTCAACATGAAATCAATCAATACTAAAGCATTAGAATAGAATGCCTTAAAAATGGAACATTGTTGATTTTGCAGACACACTGGCCTACCTTCAGGCTGTTTTCACGAGTTTTACGTCTTTTGTGATGCATAAAGCTCTCAAGACCAATCAAGTCCAGTCTTCCTTTTGCAGCTACCCCAGAAATGAGTCCAGTACAGAACTGTGCTTGGGAAGTCAGTACCTATACTAAGACATATCTTTGTCCTTTATTCAATCAAGTCGCCACATCCTTCAAGATCATTCATTTCTGTGTTTCCTTCCCAGCATCTTAGCTCTGCAGTTTTGATTCCATGTGCAGTCACTCTGAGCTTTCTTCCTTGAGTTTGCTGATCACTGGGGAAGATTGGATTTTCTATTTATTTGTCTGTAGAATTCGGGGAGGTAGGAGATGAGTGGCTTGCTGAAGTCTTTCGTAGTTGTGTGTTGGGACAGTGTCCCGGCCTGATGTGGCCCCTTCCTACCAGCACCACAGTGAGCTAATGGCCATCCTCCCGCAGAAGGAACACAGAAGCCCTGGTGCTCACCTTCAGATGCTTCTGGCCAGCACAGTGGTGGGTGCTGGGACAAAGCAGTGGGACAGCTCTGACACAGTCACAAAGGGGAATTCTCCCATCTAGAACATTCTTACTCCCCCTCCCACCACACCACACCCATCTCACATGTGATATCTAAACAAACCAGTCATGTCTGGGCCCTGAACCCATCCTTATAAATCAAACTAAATAGAACTCTTTGGGAGTGATAACACTGGGTGTGCTTGGTCATTTGACTTTAAAAGCAAAGGCTAGATAGAGTTAGGTTCCTTTGGGAGAAGTGTCTAGAATTTATTATGCGTAACAATAAATTATTATTTATTAATGAATAAATTGGCCAGTTTGCTCCCAACTTTTGACCTCCCACAGAAAAGTCATTCTGAGAACTAGCCTGTTGGTCTGTGAAGGGAACGGGGGAGATGGTGGTATTTCTCTCTGGAAACTTCCAGCTGGCCACCACCCACAGCCCTGGCGAAGCGGTGGTGGCAAACCCACATGCTCTCTCCCCATCACTGCCTTCTCGCCCTCAGAACTCTTAGTCCCCATTTTGATGTCAGAAAGCCCCAGTGTGAAAACTACAAATGAAAAATGTCAGGACTTTCCATACAACCCTTAGAGCTTAGAAACCCTGACTGGGAAAAGAAACCTTGATGGCAGACTTAAGGTTCACAGTCTACAGTTAGGGTTCCAGCCAAGATGGAGGCGTAGGTAGAAACCCTTCACTTCCTCGCACAACCGAAAGGAGGATAACAACCAATCTAAAATCAATAAGCAAGCAGAAGTACCAGAAAATCAAACTGCATGGAACTCTGACAAACAAAAAATTAAAGAAAAAGGCAAACAGAACAACCAGACGGGTAAGAACCCGTGGTGAGGCAGTGGACTGCACAGGCAGGGCTGGCTGAAGGCGAAACTGAGACTCTGAGCTGACTGTTGACCACTGCGGTTGCTGCTGTGGGAGAAACTTCCAGTCTCACACAAGAGTCCGTCAGAAAGTGGACTACAGCCGAGCAGGTGGGCTGTACTGTTCACTCTCTGGCCTCTGCCCCACAGGCAGTGCCGCGGCACAGCAAGGAGGCTGGTTCTGCCGGGGTGGATACCTAAGGCCCCACCCCCTTACAACCTATCAGCTGCGCCAAGACAAAGAAATATGGCCCGAATGAAAGAACAGAGCAGAACCTCAGAAAGAGAACTAAGCAATGAGGAGATAGCCAACCTATCTGATAGAGAATTTAAAGCCCTGGTAATCAAAATGCTCACAGAACTGATTGAGCTTGGTCGAAAATGGAAAAAACAAATGAAAGATACCCAAAATAAAATAAAGCAAAATATTCAAGTAACCAACAGTGACAGGAAGGAAACCAGGACTCAAAGCAACGATTTGGAACAAAAGGGAAAAATAAACATCCAGCTGGAACAGAATGAAGAAACAAGAATTCAAAGAAGTGAAGAGAGACTTATGAACTTCTAGGACAGCCTGGAATGTTACGATATTCAAATCATAGGGGTGCCAGAAGGAGAAGAACAATAACAAGAAATTGAAAACTTATTTGAAAACATAATGAAGGAAAATTTCCCCACTCTGGCAAAGGAAATAGACTTCCAGGAAGTCCAGGAAGCCCAAAGAGTCCCAAAGAAGTTCGACCCAATGAGGAACACACCAAGACACATCATAATTACATTACCCAAGATTAAAGATAAAGACAGAACCTTAAAAAGCAGCAAGAGAAAAGGAGACAGTTACCTACAAAGGAGTTCCCATGAGACCATCAGCTGATTTCTCAAAAGAAACCTTGCAGGCAAGAAGGGGCTGGAAAGAAGTATTCACAGTCATGAAAGGCAAGGACCTACATCCAAGATTAATCTATCCAGCAAAGCTTTCATTTAGAATGGAAGGGCAGATAAAGTGCTTTCCAGATTAGGTCAAGTTAAAGGAGTTCATCATCACCCAGCCCTTATTATATGAAATGTTAAAGGAACTTATCTAAGAAAAAGAAGATAAAAATATGAACAATAAAATGATAACAAACTCACAACTACCAACAAATGAAGCTAAAAGAAAAGAAAAACAATGAAAACAAAAACTAAGCAAACACCCAGAACAGGAACAGAATCAGAGAAATGGACATCACATGGAGGGATTTCAGTGGGGAGTGGGAAGGGAGGAATGGGAGGGGAAAATGTACAGGGAAGAAGAAGCATAATTAGTAGGCATAAAATAGATGGGGAGAGATAAAAATGGTATAGGAAACAGAGGACTCAAAGAACTTATATATACAACCCATGGACATCAACTAAGAGGGGGGGGATGCTGGAGGGTTGGGGAGGGGCCAGGGTGGAGTGGGGATAAAGAGGGAAAAATTGGGAAAACTGTAATTGCATAATCAATAAAATATACTTAAAAAGAAAGAAGGATTCACAGTCTGTATCAAGACAGTGGGTAGTTACACGCCCCACCTCTGTGCTCTGTAAATATCATTTCAAAAGCTTTGAATTATCCCCTTTGTCTTAGAGTAAAGCCATGTTCAGCACATGTTGATGGAATTCATAAGCTAATTTTTTAATTAAATGTGTGCGTAGGGGTGTAACAGCAGCCACAGTCTTGTTCCCAGAGCCCAGTGAAACCATAGAGGGTGTGTGTGTGCACGTGTGTGTGTATTTGAGGTCTGGATTTCTTCAAAGACTCTCTCCCAATGTATTCACTCTGGTTGGACCTGTTTGTTCTTCAAGCAGCAGGTGAAGGCTCTCAGGGTCGGGGGAGAGGATGGCTGGGCATGGACGCACGGACTTGGAGCGCAAATCCAGGCCTGGCCTCTTGCCAGTTGTGAGACGTCAGTCGCGTCCCTCAGATCTTCAAGCCTCACTGTGCTTGTTACCCAAGGAGGGGAATGATACCCCAGTCACATGAGTGTGTGAATTGGGTAGTGTGGTGGGTGTGCCAGGGGCTCAGCAAAGGATGCTACTGCTTATTTTGTAGATTCAAAAGCTGACATCGGGGGACAGGAAAGTACATGACCCCCGAGCAGATGAACTTGCCCCTGGAGAACTGGGTGTGAGGCCAGGAGTTCTGACCAGCTGCCTTGCCTCCCGCAGGTCTGGGTGGTCCTGCTGGTGCCACTACTTGGAAACGAGGTGCCCAAGGTGGTTCCTCTCAAGTCTCTTTGGTTCCTGCTGTGCCGGGAAGAGCTGAGCCCCATTCACAACCCTTGGCGGCACCGCAAGAAGCTCATCATGCTGACAGAGTGAGTGAAGTTCCAACCAGGCTAGCTGGTATAGCTGGCCTCCAAGCATGCACACCACCTTCTCTTGGCTTCTCATGCCTTACTGTCCAGAGAGGCAAAGGGATCTGCCCCGAGAATCACAGCGACACCAGATGGCCGCCTCTGGCTCAGGGCAGAGATGGGTTTGTGACTATAGTAGTATCTCTGTAACTTCTAACTCTGACCCTATTCCTTTCCCAACAGAGACATGAAGCTCTGGCATGGCTTAGTGATCGCAATTGTGTCACTTGTTCTACAGGCCTGCCTCCTTGCAGCCACCAACTACCTGCTCAGCAGGCACATGGGTAACTGGCTCAGCATCCCCTCCCCTCCTAGTTACTCTCAGGGACCATTCCCAAGCTTGTAGCAGGACCAGCTCCCTTTGGAGCCTCTGAACATCGCTTGAAAACCACGAGGATCCACTGGCCAGATGGCCCCTCACCACGTAATCCCCGCTCTGGCCCAGCCTATTTCTGGCTGGGAATGACAGCCCAGAGTCCTTCCACTACCCACACCTTCTGCCTAGAGACAAACTTCGATGATGCTTGTGAGGGTGGCCTCATTTAACCTGGGCCTACTTAATTTTCTTCAGCACCATGAAAGGACTGAGCATGAATAAATGGCTTTGAATTGCAACGGAAGGGAATATGGTTAGACTAAGAGATCATCTTAAACTCTTGACCTGCTTTACAACGGGAAGTGGAGAAGCTGTGTCCTGGGAAGACATTACAATTAGGAAAATAAAATAATTCTTTGGCTAAGACAGGAGATTGGACAGGATAATGTCTCGAAGGTTTTCCTAGTGAAGGAATTTTAGGCTTCTCTCATTCATTCAATACAGCAGGGAACAAAACAAAACTCCCTGCCCTCAGTAACCTACATTCCAAGAGCGTACAGACAACACATAAAGTAAGTAAAATACATGGGTTAGGTAAGTGCTAGGGAGTGAAACGAGCAAGGCAAGGCTGTACGAATGGAATGGCGGTTAGCATCCCTGCGATGCTGACATTTGAGTGTAAACTTGAGGGAAGTGAGGAAGTGACTGCACCTGCAAAGGCCCTGAGACAGGAGAGGGTCTGGTCCATTACAGCAGCAGCCAAGAGGCTGGGGTGGTGGGAGCGGAGGAGCAGGCGTGAGAGAAGGAGGCAAGGCCAGCGAGGAAGGAGGAGTGAAGCCATGGAGGGTCTTCAGGTTGGGGCTCTGGCTTTTTCTCCAAGTGAGGTGAGGGGCGTGGCAGTGGAGGAGTGCTGAGATTCAAAAAGATCCTTCTGCACGTTTTTCCCTAACGAGTGTTATGTTCAGAAATGGGATGTGCCCGACCCAGGGAGCTTTCCCTTTTGACTCTTGCCCTGTTTCCTCCAGCCAAAAAGGATGAACAGTTACTAAAAAGAGCCAGGCTCCAGGCCCCCCAGCCCAGCCCTGCCCAGCACCGCTCACCTGCTGCCCAGAAGAGGGAGATGCAGGCAGAGAGGAGCACCCCGGTGTCTGAGCCTCATTATAAGAGTGAGTAGTGGGGTGGGGGCAAAATGGTCATGAAGTGCATTCTGCTCTGTCTGGACCCCCGGAGAGCCTCCCGGCAGCAGCCCAAGTCTGTCCCTGCCAGCCCAAACCCACCCCAGGTTCCTCGCCTCCAGCCCAGCAAAGGCCTGGCCACCAGACCTTTTCCAGAAATCTGTCCATCCCATCACGTGGGGCAGCCCTTGTTGGGTTTGTGCGGGTCTAAGCTATTTCCTAGGTTTGGCCACGTGGGAGTGACTGCAAAGGGGGCTTGGGGACTGCTTCTGCTCCTGTCTTTGTAACACTGAGGCACCCTTTCTTTCACCTGGCCAGTTAGTGGTGGGGCCAAGATTTTGACTGACTGCCTAACTCTAGCCATGGCTAGTAATATCCTACGCATCATGGCAGCTGGTCAGTATCGTTGTCTGGTCCTGGGAGCTGACTCGGCCATATTCCCAGAGGCCCCTTCTACACAGTCTTAGATCCTCATGTGTATCTGGGTATTTTAATAAATACGCGTGTTGGCAATGGTTCAAATGTATGTCTGCCTGTGGCAAGTGGACCAACAGGCTCACCACCCTCTTGTTTTCTATCTCAGGGCTTGGGAGACCCGTCAGGTCACTGTTCACACAGTGGGAATTATTTTTTCTGCATCAAGACAATTCCCCCCAGAGGTGCACTCACCAGAGATTATACTTGTTCTGTTTGTTTATCTCTTGATTTGGGCTTGCTCCATCCTTCTAATTTGATCTTTTGAGTTGGAGAGATCTGATTGTCAGGCTTCCTCAGCACGGAGATGAGGCCTCAGGGCATATGGGGACCAGAAGGTGCTACTCAGAAGCCTTCAGTGTCACAGTGGGATGGGAGAGACACTGGCCTCATCATGATCCCTGACCCCAAAGCTGCACTGAGCCTGGCCAGAGGCATAGACTCTTTTGTCATCAGGGGCCTCAGAGATCATCGTCCAATCCTCTTGTCCAGGAGACAAACCCAGGACACAAAAAAGGATGCAACCTTCCCAGAGTAGTGACAGGTTAGACTGGGACCTCTGCCCATGACTTCTGAGGCCAGAGCGGTTTGCTTTGGGCCACACTGTCTCAGCGTGTCCCTGTTTCTTCCACCCGAGCACAGGCAAGCCTAGTTCGTTTAAGATGGAGCCAGACAGAGCAGCCGTGCCTAGACTCTTGGCCATGTCCCTGCCTGTTTTTGGTGGCTCTCCCACTGCCCTCTCTGTTCCACTCCTTCTTCCCCTTTTGGGAGCTCTGTGTCTCTCTTCCCCGCTCCTCTTTGCATTGCTGGCTCTGCCTCTCTCTTTGTCTCATCCTCCCTTCCATCATGTCTATTCTTTCCTAACACCCTCCAGCTTTCTTTAGAAGAACAGTTTCTATTCCTCCCTAGATGACAGTGACACGTCCTCAGATAGCTCCGACACCTCGGACAGCGGCAGCAGCTCACCTCCCACCTGCCAGGTAATGGATACTCCTAGTGACCCCAGCCCTTCCTATGCAGCCCAGGGTCTGAGAACTCAGGCCACCCTGGCTACCTGGATGGGAGCAAGGGAAAAGGGGCTTCCTGCGTCATTGCAGTGTCCTCAGGTGAGCGTGGTTAGGCTTTCCTCACAGCCCCATATCCACACTTATCATCCAAAGTGGGTTTGAGTGGGCTGTAAAAATGGAAGTGCTAATGGGAAGCCTCCCTCCCCCCCAAATCCCGGTCACTGGGCCACTACTCTGAGTCCTGACTTCTTTTGAATTGATTCTCCACATCTTTCTTCCTTAAACCCATTCATCTCCTGCGGACAGGAAGAACAAAGTCACTGGCAATCTTCCCCCTGCCCTGGCCCTGCTCTCAGACGTGGCTGCCTGGGGCCCAGGTTCCTTCTATCCAGCCTAGGGCAAGCTTGTTTGGATGAGTTCAGTCCTGGGGTCCCACCTCTTCCAAATGGGGTAGGAATCTTGACCTACACTTCTCTGCTGCTTTTCCATAAGGCCACCAAGGACGTGAATTACACACAAGTGGTCTTTTCAGCCACTGGAGAACGAAAAAACAAATCTGCGCTGGACTACGAGAACATAAAGGAAGCGACGGATTATGTGAATGTCAATCCAAGAAGCCACAGGCACAATTTCTGGAGTGCTGTGAGCCCTGCTGTCTCCGAGCCGGTGCAGTGCTCTGGAGTGGCCTTGTGAATTCTGGGCTTTAAATAAAAAGTCTTACCTGAGGGTATGTTTATTGATGTTTATTGATTTTAGAGAGAAAGGGAGGGGGTAGAGAGAGACATTGACATTAACGTTGATGTGAGAGAGAAGTGTCAATCGGTGGCCTCCCACACATGCCCCAATTGGGAGGAGCCCACGGCCTTTGCCGTACCTGACGAGGCTTTAACCAGCTGAGCCACTGGGCAGAACGAGGGTTTGGTTTGGTTTGGTTTGGTTTGGTTTTTTTAATTGGAGTAAAGCTTTCTACAAATTCTTGTACTCAATTTGTAGAAGGATTACTTTGTGTTTTTTAACTAGGCATAGGAAAAAATAGGCTTGTATCTCAGCAAGAAAGATTCAGATGAAATGTTAGGAGGAACTCAAGGATAAATATGAAAACAACAGAACGTATCAGTAGATAAAGTGGTGAAGTCTCCATAGAAATTTTTTAAAAATATTTTAATCAGCTATAGTAGAGTCCTGTTTGGCAATCTTACAATTAAATTACTCTTTGAGCCCTTTTATTATTGGCAATAAACAACTTCCTTAAAAGTTTTAAATAAAATAGCAACCATCAGTTTCTCTTTTCCTTTTGCCCAACCCGGCATGTGTCCGCGGAGTAACCGGATTTGCCCTCAGAACTTCGAAGGGTCCCACTGGCTTAGAACGCCCACTGCCACTCAGCCTTTGAATTGCTGTTCCTCATGAACCACAGCTGACTAGTAGAGCCTGGTAAACGCCGACCAGCATTGCAATCTGTTATAAGAAAAATCTTTCCTAGTTTAATCCAATAAAATTCAACATCTACTCCTAGTTTGTTGTTTCTTTTTTAACCAATTCGGGATAAAAGGACACTTGGTTGACTTGATTAGGAATAGTTTATCTCAAATCAGCAGACGCATGCAATTTAACTGTAAGATCCTAGACCCGGCCCTTTCAGATAATGAGCAAAGTAAGAGTGCCCACACCCCTACTTCCTTCACCACCTGATAGTGCTCTAGGAGTTCAAGGCAGTTCAATAAAACAGTTAACAAAAATAAGGGCTATAATGACTGGAAAGGTGGATGAAATTTGTCATTGTTTGCAGATATCTTAGTGCTGGAAAACTTCAGGGAATTAACTTAAAATGTTTCAAAATTGGTTACATGCAGTAAGCGGTGACTAGAGAAGCATACAATATACTTTCTTCAACAGCTAATTAAGACAGAAAATGAGGCCCTGGCTGGGGTAGCTCAGTGGATTGAGCGCGGGCTGGGAACCACAGGATCCCGGCTGGATTCCCAGTCGGGGAACATGCCTGGGTTGCGGGCCAGGTCCCCAGTGAGGGCCATGTGAGAGGCAACCATACATTACATTGCTCTTTCTCCCTCCCTTCTCCTCTCTCTGAAAAATCTTAAAAAAAAAAAAAAAAAGACAAAAAATTGCTACACACCTCAAAACGTGGAAACCCTAGGATTACTCTGCCAAATTCAAGTCCCTGTCCAGCGGCCCTCTGATCTCAGAGACCATTTGTGAACCTGCCCCATCTGCTGGCTGTAAATGACTTTCCAGACTGGTCCTGGGAACAGTGGGAGGGTTTCATGTTCCCAGGTTCTCCTTCCCCGATTTGAAGAAATGGTTCTGGGGCTGGAAATTACTGCTAATCCACATGTCCCTCTACCTTCAGCCTGCCATTGTTGTTCTACTTCTGCTAGTTTGTGTGCCCCTCTCCCCCTCCCCCAATGCATGTGTTAAAGTCCTAACCCCCAGCATGATGGTAATAGGAGGCGAGGCCTCTGGGAGGTGATTACGGCGGTGCCCCCATGGACGAGATCAGTGCCCTATGAGAGAGACCCAGAGACCCGCAGCTCCGCAGCCCCTCCCACCCCGCGAGGACACCAGAAGTCTGGGGCCTAGGGCAGGGCCCTCTCTGACCATGCTGGAACCCTGATTTTGGACTTCTGCCTCCAAAACTGTGAGAAACAAACTTCTGTTGTTTGTTAGCCACCCAGCCTACGGTATTTTGTTACGGTCTTTGTCTTATGGACTAAGACATCGCCTCAGAAACTTTTCTCAGCGGGGAAAGAGAGATCCTATTGACCAGAGAGGTAGAATGAGAACTAAACACGGACAACAACGCTGTCTTTGCATCCAGCAGTGAAACTCTACGTTTTTACATCTTTTAAAAAAAGAAAGAGATAAACTGCCGAGAGACTGCACAAGGACACTGCCGAGACAGTTCCCCACGAGGAGAGGGGTCAGCTGCGGCTGCGCAGTAGAGCGCCTGGTCCTGCAGAATTCTGGGTAGGCCCCGGGAGTGGGAGGGGCACACAGAAACAGAAGGCTGGAGCGGCTGGGTGGGCAGGGCCAAAGCCCGCAAGACCCAGTTGTGGAGACAGGCAAGAACAGGTGCAAAACAACACGTGACAGAGGGAAATTAACACAGAGCAGCGAAACTAGAGCCTGTCAATGTTAGGCCAACTGGGTACAAGAGTGTTAGAATTAGGTGGACTGAATCCGAGAAAACACCCTAGAAAGACGTGTCTTCTGACCTTAGTTTAGGAAGAAGGGTAGACATCTGTTGGTGGGAGAAGACACAGAAGAAAAGTGAGCAGGCCTGACCTGACGCAGGGTCCCTGAACAGCATGGAGAAGGGTCCATGCCTGGCTCAGAGACAGTGGAGATGCTGTGTGTCCGGCAGTTGCTGTCAGAGAGGACAGAGACCTGAGTGTCACCAACCATCTGATTAAGGTCTCTAATGAACTCTGCTATGATTGGCTTCAAAGGTATGACATTTTAGCAAATAAGTATGTCGTGGAGGTTAACAATAGCACCCACCCCGATTGCTTATAAAGGGAATGCGTTCTTGGAGAGTCTTGTTTAAGAATTGAGTTGAAAGTGGGACTCCAAGCGACTTACAGAGGTTTGACTGACTGTCGAATAAAGAAGGGCTCGTTTCATGTCCGAAGGAGTGTGGGCCAATAAGCTGGTGACTGGAGCCCGCTAACAATTTGAACTGCTCTGTAAAGTCATTGCTAGCCATACTTCTAGAAATAAAATGGCCTTTTGCTTGTGATACTGCCGTGAGTCTGGAAGGTTAGTTGCTTAAATCTGTCTGAAAGTTCACCTGTATGAGCAGTCACCCTTCGAGGAGCACACCGTCTGGTAGGGAGAAGTCCCTTTCTCCCACGTTGGATGTCATCGGAACCTCCAGGGAACAACCGTGCTGCCCCGTGCTAGGTCCCTCTGTGGGCGAGAACTGGATGAATGCTTTTCCAGAACTATCTTATAACAAAGGAGAGAGAAACTGATTTGCTACTGGCAACCAATTGCTGGTTGATTACATGATAATAATGAGCTGGGATCATACAGGGGACCAGAATGAAATTGACTTGTCTCCAGTGAATTCTTATTCTAAAGAAGCAAGCGTGCAAATGCTTACCATAGAAGTTCAGCAGAATTCTATGAGGGACACTGTCCTACTGGCCAAGAAGACCCACGTGGATGAAGAGGCATTTTATGCCCAGCATCAGGGGGTGTTTTGCTCCTGGGATCAGCACAGATTTCTGGGTCCAGAGGGGCTTGCAAGAGGCCTTCTAACCCAAACCCCCAGCCTCTAAACCAAACACATTACAATAACTCCATCTTATCTGGGGTTTTTGTTTTTGAGGTCCCACTAGCTCCCTCAAATGTTCACCTTTTCAGGCAGGAATTTCTACATTCAGTCTCTTACCTGCAGTAGAAACCTCCTGTTCCTTGCCTTTCCTTGCCAAATACATCCTCTGTGAGCTTAGTGAGAAAGAAGCACATACCCAGGTATCTCAGGAGAACTGAGTCAAGTGAGAGACCAAGGCTCTAGAACTTCAGGGAAAGTTAGCATGGCTTTAGAGCTGGGAGGCTGATCACTTTCCCAGCCTGCCCCTCTGGTCATTGCTACTTCAGACCCACTTTCAGCTCCACACTGCCACTGTGTGGCTCCAGGGAAAATTGCAGAATACTCTTGTTTATTTTTTTTCCTCTTAAACTGGGTGAAGGGGTTCCAGGAAGATGGATCCCCACCCCTGCTCTGCTCAAGATCAAAATTTTACTTTAGTTTGCCTATCCCATTATGATTGTCCCTAGGAAACAAAGATGCCTGGAAATGTCCTGTTTGTTAAGGAGTTTTATTAGTCAGTTGCAACCACGTCTCTGGGCTCCTGACCCAGCAATGAGGTGCTGCAGGCTGGGCTGAGTCTATAGCCTATTAAAAGACCTATTTACATAAAAAGCACAAAGAGTCTCCTGGAAAATTACTGGCCTATACTGGACAACATAAAAAGTCATTCTGACCATAATTGGTCAACCAATTAACCTTCTCCAGCCACCCTCTGCCCTTCCTGGTCCCTCACCCCCGTCTGCTACGTGGGTTCCCAGGGACTGAAGTACTGTATTTCACAGAGAGTTGGCCTTCTGCAGCCAGCTGTCAAAGTGAGACTGATCCAGAGAGCATGGGACTCCTTGCTTCCCACAGAGGCCCACCTCCCCGAACCCCATCCCAAAAGGCCTGTGAGAACTTCTTACACACATTGCAAAAGCTGTCATTCATAGATCCAGGCCAGACCCTGCCATTTCCTCAGAGCCTCCTGGGATAGGCTCCTGAGGCCCCTGCCCAGTGTCCAGCCGATCCTCACTGGCCTCATCATTGGACAGCCCCAGCTTTCTGAAAATGATCAAATGCAGCCTTTCTATGGGAGAAGGTTGAGTGCAGGCCCCAAGCCACCACCACAGGTAAATCCCTCGTGTGCAGTGCAGAACTGGAAATATAAGAGTGGTACTATTTGCTACAGAAGGCAAGAGTAGATAGACGTAGAAGGTGCTCTGGCCAGCCTTGATTCCACGTCTCCTCTCCTCCCCTCTGAACTGTAGAGTCTCCTGGACCCAGTGCCCTAGAAATTGCCCACCAGATGCAGCCCAGATCCAGTCTATCATTGTCTCCTCTAACATCAGTAGGACGTTCTATTGTCTACAGTCTTCAAAGTCCCTCCAACAAGGTGGCACTGTTATTTCTTTTTAACAAATAAGGAAACTGTTGCTCAGACAGATTGGATAACTTGCCTGGTTCACACAGGTAGAAAAGGGGTGAGATTGGGGCTCAAACCCATATCTTTGGGATACAAGACTGGTATCCCTTCTATTTCCCATCCATCATGATGAGCAAAGATTTATTTAGTACCTACTGTGGGTGCTAGGGTCAGGAACTGTGGTCTGGAGCGGCTCATGTCCACAGGAGAAACTTCAGCACTCAGGCTGGCATGGGAAGCACCTACGCCCGGATCCACCGGGGCAGATGGACAGGGAGGAAGTGGTTGGATGTCAGGGACTCACATGGGTAGCAGAGCACAGGGAAGAGACTGTGGGTCCTCCCCCTTGAGCCTTGGTCCCACTGGGCCCTGGGCCCCACCCTCCAGTTCTCTAGCACTGAAGGGCTGGAATGCATGGTTCACTCACAGCACTTGGCTTAGTTCTTTTCTTTTAAAGAATGTAAGGAGGCTTTTGAGAGCTCAGTGGCCTCTTAAAAGTGTACCCCCAAAGCCACAGCCATTTCTCAAATCCTCCCTGGGAGAGGAGGGCAGATCAAACCTGTTTCCTGGAGCTGCTCTCAGGAGCTCCTAGGTAGATTAACAGCCTCCTGCACAGTACAGAGCTCACGGATTTCCGAACACCCTGTGCACCCACAGTCCTGTCTGGCCCTCACAACTCTGAGAGCAAGCATTTCACCTGCGTTGGTCATCAGTGGTGACACGGTGATGGGACCAGGACCCAGTTCCCGACTTTTTAGTGATGCTCTTCTCACCATCAAGGTCATCTCTGAGATTAGAATCAGAATTAGGGTGAATATAGATCCCCCTGGAGATAATTCAGGGCAAAGCCCCAGATTCTGCCTGTCTCTCCCTGCATCAGCGTTACAGAATTGAGGGCAAAAATGCACGGTATAGCCATGGAAGGACCTCCATCACCAGACTTTAGTCAAAGAGTGTAAAGGTCATTGTCATGAAAATCCAGCGATTCCTCTGGAACCTGTTGGTCAGAGCACCCTTTGTATATCTGTTGTGATATCATTTCCAGTCTTGCAGAGTCGTGAGAGATTGGAGCTGAGAAAGACCTTAGACTACATCTTCATTCCACGAGTGAGGTGACTGAGGCCCAGAGACGGGGTGGCGGACCCAAGATCATAGTTACCTGAAGGCAGAGACGAGTTTTACATCCTGGGCTCTTGACTTGAGCGCAGCGTGTGCACAATTCGTGTGGAAGCTCCGAAGAGCCTCAAGTAAATCCAGAGCCACGACCCCATCACACTTTCTCAAGAGACGTGTCGTGTGGTCTGTGCAGCCCCAGGGGAAGGAGCTGTCAGGACCCCTTGCGGGGTGAAGGGGAGCGCCCTCCCCCTGCTGCCTCTGAGTCTTCCTCCATTCTTAATGTTACTGTGGCCCTTTTCTTCCCCTCCACCCCTCTCCTCGCCCTCAGTGGGTCAGACCACTGAGAATATACAACACTCTGTCCCCACCCTATAAAGGGGGTGGTGTGGGGAGAAGAGAAACTTGAATTTGCAGAGTAAATGCTCATTACCTGTACTAAATACTACATCTTGAGTTAATGCTTGTTACCTGGTGTTGTGCTAAATACTATATCTCTTTCCAGTAAACATGTGGGTATAGCGGGCGAAGCCCCCTGACCCTTTCATTTTTCTTCATTAAACAATCCTCCCTCTACCAAAAAATAAAATAAAAAATATTAAAAAACCAGGATCCAAATAGGGTCCTTCTCTCAGTTTTTCACTTCTGCCCTCTCCTGGTTGGGCCGACTGTGCTTAGATAGGTTAGGTTGGGGACACATGGCCAAGGTCGGAGATCAGCCTCTGAGTTGCCACCTGTGGAGCCCCAGACAGGGCTGACCTAGTCCTGCCCCAGATCTGGGAAACCACATCCACCATATGGGTGTGTTCCCAGACACCTGTGAATATGGCAGGATCAGGGGAGCAGACGGTCTCTTTATCCCTGACTCCCAGCATGAGAGATGGGGAGCGAATACAGGCAGGCCAGACACCAAGTGTGGCCATTCTGGCCTTCTCATTCTGCCGAAACTGGGCTCCCCGAATTCCAGCCCAGACCTTCCCAGCATTTGCAGCCAGTGCTGAGATGAGCCGAGACCCTCCTACAGCCCCATGGGCAGTGCCAGACTCCAAGGAGTGTTCCCTAAAAGATGCCCGCCTCAGTGACGCCTTCCCTGTCCACCCTCTCTGGGTCCTTTGGTGACTCTTCAGGCCCAGGCCTCCCACTGAGGCTGGGGCCGAGGCTGTGGGTGTGCGGGCAGCTGGAGCGGGTCAGCAGCAGCGTGGTGCGGCGGCTGGAGAAGCTGCCATTGGAGAGCTGCCTGCGCATCCGGGGCTGCGGGCCCCCACAGCAGGCCAGATGGCGCAGGGTGTGCGGCCACAGGTGGCTGTTGAAGCCCATGTAGATCCAGGGGTTGCAGCAGCTGCTGAGGTTGCCCAAAAGCATGGTAATGGTGAAAACCTCATTGGTTGAATCTGCCAAGAGAGAAGCACGGGAAGCCTTAGAATGACAGCTGGAAGGGGTCTGAGAGGGAATCCAGGTCTCCATTGAACAGAGGAGAAAACTGAGTCCTTGAAAGGTGAAGGGGCTCACTTGTGTTCCTCCATCAGGGAGAAGCACAGCTAAGACTTGAACCTTGAACTCCCAGCTCCAGAGTCTTAACTTAATGCTGACTTTTTTGGTAACTACGGGGTTTGCTCCAAGATGACTTTAGAGGTAGACAGGGCTGGCCCAAATAGGATACACTGTCTTTGTTCTAAACCTAGACCTTGAATTTTCTAATGATGTAGACCTAGGGTAAGGCAACTTCTATAAAACAGGGCAAATAACCATGACTCTAGGCCATGTTCGGGGAGCCCCATCCCCATTAATGTCATACATATGGGTGGACATTGGCTTCTGGACTCTGCCCTCCTCGACCCCTCTGGGGCCGTCCCACTCATCTGTCATAGACACCTGCTGTGTCCTGGCAGAAACTCAGCTGACAGTCGGGGGCAGGGGGCAGGGGACAGCAGGCTCTAACACAGGGACTCAGGGACAGGAAGCCAGGAGGCCAGTGTGCTGTGGAGGCGACCTGGGTATACTGGAGAGCAAGTTAAAAGGGCCCCAAAGGGCTTCCATTTTTCTAAGGGAGCATGCTGTTCCTGCATGCCTTGCTCAGCGAGGCACATGGTAAGTGGTAAATCACTCTACGTATGTGAGGGACGTGGGGCTGAGGGACAGGCTGATCACAGGGAAGGGCACAGCAGACAGGCAAGAGGGCACACTGGGAGGCACAGCAGCCCTTTCCTCACCCTCCTGTTCTCCCTTCCCACTCTTTTCCACTTGTTCCACCCCCATCCCCACCACGCACACTTGCCTTCATCAGGGGCGTTCCTGTCCCACACAGTCCACATCTGGACACTGAAAAAGGGTGCCCAGCAGATGATGTAGGCCAGCACAATGATGAAGGTCATCTTCACAGTTCGGATCTTGGCCCGTGAGATAGTGCTGATACTGCTAACCCGGGACGGCAGTCCCCTTGTGGCCGCAGCTGGGGCGGGAGGCGAGGCCCTGTCCCAAGTCTTCCAGCCCCCTCCTTCTACCCTCCAGGTCTGTGTCTTGACTTTTAGGTTCTTACAGATCTCGTAGCTAATGAGGCTGTAGCAGGCTGTGAGCATGGCCACAGGCAGGATGAAGATGGCCAAGGCAGTCCAGGTGATGTAGGCCCGTGACCCCCAAGGGAAGCGGAAGTCTGCCCAGCAGTCCAACACCCCTGAACCCTGGATCACTTCCCGCAAAGAAAAAATGAAGAGTTGAGGGAGGCTGAGGACAGCGGCCAACAGCCAGGGAGCGGCGATGAGTGGATAGGTGGACTGGCTGGGCTGCTGGAGGCTCCGCAGGGGGTGGCACACAGCCAGGTAGCGGTCCAGCGTCATGGCGAGCAGCATGTAGGTGGAGGCGAACATGCTGAGTGCCTGCAGGTACTTGACAGCCCGGCAGAGGAGGTCTGGGCCCTGGAAGCGGTAGGTGATGTCCCACAGCAGCTGGGGCAGCACCTGGAAGAGCGCCACGGCCAGGTCAGTCAGGGCCAGGTGCAGCATGAACAGGTGCATGCGGGCACACTTGCGGCCCTGCTGGCCGAGTGTCAGCAGCACAGTCAGGTTGCCCCCTGTCGTCAGCAGCAGGACAGTGGCCAGGACCGCGATCTCCACTTTGGCCAGCTCCTCATCTCGGCCCAGCCAGGGCGTGGTGGCGTTGGGGGCAGAGAGGGTGGCCCCGGGGATGGGGTTGGCAGCCCAGTGAGACCCAGAATCCATGGTGGAAGTTCGCTGGGAGGGAAGGGAAGAGGGAGAGAGTAGATGGGGAGTGGGTGGCCAGGAGAAGTTCAGGGATGAACTGGAGTGGGAGGCCAAGTTTAGTGGAGAGAAAGGAGAAAGGCAGGGTAACAGGGAACAGGCTGCCAGTCGGTGGAAATAGTGGAGGACAGGGATAGGGAGAAGGAGGGAGGATGAGATCAGGAAGGTGATGATCCCAAAGAGGAGCGGAGAGAAGGTGTCAGGGAGACAGGGTGTCAGGAAGGGAAGAATGAATGAGGCTGTGCCAGGAGAGGCTTCTCAAAGGAAAAGAAGGCTTGGGGGGCGGCACCAGTCCCAAATCCACCCCAAATTAACTTTCTGCAAACTTTTCTGGAAGTAGAAAGCAGATGTCCCTACGCCTGCGTGGAGGCACAGTCAGGGCCATCCGTATAGCCCTGCCAGCAAGGGGCGACAAGCGGCAGCGGGAGCGCGGCGGCTCGCCACGGCCGGCAGGTTTTATGAGCCGGCAGCTGAGCCCAGCGGCCAGCGCGGGTTGGCTCTTGCCGTGGAGGGCGGAGTGAGACTCGGCCCCGGCGAGGGAGGGGGTCATCGAGGGAGGGTAAGGGGACAGGCACTGAGAGGCGCGGGACCAGGGACCCGGAGCGAGAGAAACAGACGAAGAAAGCAGCGCTCAGCAGCCGCCCGAGACCCACGGACCTGCACACCGACAAACTCATCTACGGTGTACCCCGGAGCCTCGGACTGACTCCCGAGACAGGTGCGCACCTGGGGATGGGGTGGCCGTCACCCACCCCTTGCGACTCTGCGGATGACAGCGCTGTTGGGCATGCTGCCTGCCTCAGGCTCCTCTAGGCCAATGAAGGGTCCAAAGTCTGCAGAGGAGGCACGTGGGCGAGGCAGCGCCCCACACGGAGCCCCCGCCCCCACCAGAGAGGACGGCTGAGCACAGCCCTTGGTGGGAGACTTGGAGCCAGGCAGGGAGGAAGAAAAGGCGAGGACATGTGTGGGGAGAGAGGCGGTTGTGACAGAGAGGTGGGGTGGAAGCAGCTAGACCCGGGGCCCCATTTCTCTTGATGGGAGGTGCGAACTGGGGAAATTCAGTACCACATCTGCAGAAGGCTTAACCCCTGGCCTCCCAGACTCTCATAGCAATGCCCTAAACACAGTCAGCATCCTGCGAGGGGGGAAACGGAGGCCCGAGTTCTATGCTCTCTCTCCAATATCACAGCTAGAAGGCAGTAGTTGCAGGACTAGGCCCAGGAAAGTGTGCTCTTTGGAGTGCAGACGTAACTGACATCCAGGACGCAGGGCACTGGAGCTGAGGGCAAAAATAAACCCTGCAGCGGAAAGCTTCAGCTCAGCAGAGAAGGCCGTATGTGGTGTAGTGTGTAGTGTGTGGTGCTGGTTGTGGAGTTCACTTTATTTTCCATTCGCAGACAAGGTGGGCTGTTGGGACTCTCTCCAGAGCAGATTAGAAGTTCATTAGGAGCGACAACAGCGCGGTCCACGGCCCTCAGAAGGGGCAGGGCCCATCATTGTGCCGAGGCCTTCTTGTCCTGCCTGTTAATCAAACCAGCCCCCTTTAGTGTCGCTCTCTCACCCACACACCCCGGCAGCATTGCTTCTTGAAGGGCCACCTCCTGAGTACCTACCGCTCCACTTCCACCTCATCCTGTTGCCACCCAAACACTCACCATTTCTCACCTGAGCGCAGTAGCAACCTTCTTTGCTGCTCTGTGGCCCAGCTGCACCTTCTCAAGGACTTTGCTCTTCATATATTCATATTTTAAGTCTCTACTAATTCATTCCCATCTGCAGGCAACCAAAATCTAGTGTTTGTCCATTAAAAAAAATGGCAGGCCTCCCCTCCAGCTATTACAGTCTCTCCCTTCACAACAAAGCATCTCAAAAGGGCTGGCCACACTTGTCTCCATTTTATAGTGAGAAATAATTTGTCATTCATTTCAAATTATATTTAAATTATATACATTTAAACATGTTTTTTAAACATTACATATTACACAAATGACATCATACTATATATACCATTCTGAAACTTGATTTAAAAAACTAGTTTGCCGTGGCTGATGTGGCTTAGTGGACTGAGTGCTGGCCTACAAAGCAGGGGGTAGCTGATTCGATTCCTAATCAGGGCACATGCTGGGGTTGTGGGCCAGGTCCCCAGTAGGGGGCGTATGAGAGGCAACCACACATTGATGTTTCTCTCTCTCTTTCTCTCTCCCTTCCCCTCTCTAAAAATATAAATAAATAATATCTTTAAAAACTGTATTGGGGTAACATTGGTGAATAACATCATATAAATTTCAGGTGTACACCTTTATAATGGAACATTTGCATACGCCATTGTGCGCTGACCACCCGAAGTCTCGTCTCCTTTATTGGACCCCCTTTACCCTCTTTGTTCTCCCTCTAACCCCTTCCTCTCTGGTAACCGCCATTCTGTTGACTGTATCTATGAGTTTGGCTTTTGCTTATTTTGTTTTGTTTGTTCATTTGTTGCTTTTTGTTTCATGTCTCACTTATAAGCTAAATCATATGGTTTTTAACCTTTTTTGTCTGACTTACTTAGCATAATACTCTCAAGATCCATCCATGTTGTTGCAAATGGTAATATTTCATTGTAATTGGTAGTGGCAATATTTCATTGGTAATATTTCATAAAAATATTGATTTTTCATGTCTGAGTATAATTTCATCATACATATGTACCATGTCTTCTTTATCCAAATATCCATTGCTGCACACTTAGGTTGTTTACATGTCTTGGCCATTGTAAATGATGATGCAATAAACATAGGGGTGCATATATCTTTATAAACATGTGTGTTCAAGTTTTGGGGTGTAGATACCCAGAAGAGGGATTGCTGGGTCATGTGGTATCTCTATTCTTAATTTTTTGAGAAACCTCCATACTGTTTTCCATAGTCACTGCATCAATTAACATTCACAAGGGTTTGTTCAACAATGCACAAAGGTTCCCTTTTCTTCACATCCTCACTAACACCTGTTATTTCTTGTCTTTTTGATAATAGCCATTCTAACAGGTGTGAGGTGATCTCTCATTGTGGCTCAGATTTGCATTTATCTAATGATTAATGATGTTGAGCATCTTTTCATGTACCCGTTGGACATCTGGTTATCTTCTTTGGAAAATATCTACTCAGATCTTCTGCCTATTTTTTAATTGGATTGTACATTTTTGCTATTTTTTCCCCATTCAGTAGGTTGCCTTTTCATTTTGTCGATGGTTTCACTTGCTCTTCAGAAGCTTTTTAGTTCAATTTAGTTCCACTTGTTTATTTTTCCTTTTGCTGCCAGATTCAAAAAACCATCGTCAAGACCCACACCAAGGAGCTTACCACCTGTTTCCTTCCAGGAGCTTTATGGATTCAGGCTTTACATCAAGTCTTTCATCCATTTTGAGTTCATTTTGTGTTTGGTGCAAAATAGTGTCCAACTTCTCCTTTTACATGTGGCTATCCAATATTCCCAGCGTCATTTATCAAAGAGACTGTCCTTTCCACATTGTATATTCTTGGCTCCTTTGTTATAAATTAATTGACCCTATATGCATGGGTTTATTTCTGGGAATACTGCTACTTCTTAGTTTTTTGGTTTTAAGCATTATTACTGGCTTTCCCTTTGGTAGATGAGCATATAGTGTCCTTTCCACACCGAGCCACTACTCGTATGCATACTTCCTGTACCCCCGGCCCGTCTTCCCAATGTAGTTATGGCAATAGTGACCTGTGGGTCCCCATCTCAGGCTGACTTTGTATGAACTGCAAGTTGAATCTTAAGGGAATAATAAAGATTTTATAAAGCCTCCTGCCAAAAATATTTAAAAATTAAAAAAGACTGAAATTATGATTCATAATCAAATAGTTTAGTCTAATTCTTTACAAAAGGATTTGCTTCCATGGATCTGAATGTTGGTTTCTATATTATTAACAAGTAGACACAGAGGCAGAGAAATTGAAATTGTTATAAGTTGAAATTGTTAGATGCCACTTCAATTAAAAAAGAAAGAAGGATTCTATTTTCATATATTCAACTTCAATATAATGTTTTCAGGAATAGAACTATCGTGAAAAATAAAATTTGTCTCTCATGACATATACTTATCAATATCTCTTCCCTTAAAAATCTTCCACATTGGCTAAAAGGATGAACTCAAAATCGTTCCTGCATTAGTGTTGGCCAGTGGACAGTGGGGATGTGTGTCCCTCTTGTGCCACACAATGACCAGGGCAGAAAAAGTGGATAAGGGCACTTTTCTTTTGCAACCTCTGGGTGCCTGGTCTGCAGAAGCCTCTTCTTGGTTGGAATCAGAGCCATCTCAGCATGCTGAGTTACTTGCCAGAACTAGCATTTCACAGAGATGCCTGGTCCCTCTCGACACATCTGTCATCCACTAGGTACTGGCCTTTCTGCCTGCCTGGGCAACCCTTGATTCACAGTCCCATAAATGTCTAGATAGAGGAAGCGCTCTGGGGAAGATGGGCCATTACAGGGACTAATGCATCTTTTACAGCCGGCAGCAGGCCTTGGTGTCGCCACCATCTTCTGTTAAGTTGGTTTAATGCTGAGATTGATGGAGAGCTGACTGGTAACAGGAGAGGGTGTGGAAGGTGAAAAGTCAGCCTAATCAGTGTTGATTTCAGGGCCTCCCAGAAAATCTCCACTTTGTTTTACTTGCTGTAAAATATCTTGTGCAGTTGTAGAATGTTGGAGTTGAACGGGACTTAGCTTTTGGTTCAGACCAAGAGGCTAAGGAGTAATGGGAAGAAACTCTGAGATCATGGAGTCTAATTTTTTCATTCTACCCCCCCCCCAAAAAAAAATCCACCCTGAAAGACAAAGATACAAGTGAGGTTCTCAACATCATATGATATCGGGTGAGAAGGTGACCAGGACCCAAGTCTAGCTGTGTGCTCTTTTTGCCCCGTTGTACATCGGTCCCTCATGGCAGTCCCTCATTTGCATTGGCTGCATATGAGAATCTCCTGAACCGATTGTAAAATGACCTGGCCTCTCCACCTGAGATTTTGATCACTGCCATAGAGCAAAAGTTTCAGCTCTGCAGCTAATAAAGCCAACTCAGTGCTTGGCACATAACGGAAGCACAAGAAATTTCTGTTGAATGTTAATAAAGAATTTAATGAGCACAAATGAGTAAATTAGTTATCTCCGCCAGGTAACATTGCTTTATTTTTTTAACTTTATTATAGAAATGTTTAAACATTCACAAAGTAGACTTCTAGCCAATATGGAAGCATAGGTAGAAACACTTTGCCTCCTCACAGAACCAAAAGAAGGATAACAACAAAATTAAAAACAAAAACAACCAGAACTGCCAGAAAATCAAACTGTATGGAAGTCTGACAACCAAGAAGTTAAAGAAATAACATTCATTCAGACTGGTAGATGGGGTGGAAACAGGCAGCCAGGGCGCAGAGGACTCATGGCAAGGCAGTGGCTGGAGGACTGGGTGACCCCACATTTGTGTGAGGATAAACTGAGAGGAACAACTGGGGAGTGAGACAGACCACACAACCCAGGGTTCTAGCATAGGAAAAGAAAGCCTAAAAACCTCTGGCTGTAAAAACCTCTGGGGGTTGTGGTGGTGGGAGAAACTCCCAGCCTCACAGGAGAGTTCATTGGAACTCTGCCCTGGTGAATACCTAAGGCTCTGCCCCTTACTACATAACAGGTGCACCAAGACAAAGAAATATGGCCCAAATGAAAGAACAGATCAAAGCTCCAAAAATAGAACTAAGTGACAAGGAGATAACCCACCTATCAGATGCAGAGTTCAAAACACTGGTAATCAGGATGCTCACAGAATTGGCTGAGTATGGTCAAAAAATAGAGGAAGAAGTGAACGCTATGCAAAGTGAAATAAAGAAAAATATACATGGAACCAACAGTGAAGGGAAGGAAACTGGGACCCAAATCAATGATTTGGAGCCGAAGGAAGAAAGAAACACTCAACCAGAACAGAATGAAAAAATAAGAATGCAAAAATATGAGGAGAGGCTTAGGAACCTCTGGGACAACTTTAAACATTACAACATCCAAATCATAGCAGTGCCAGAAGGAGAAGAGGAAGAGCAACAAATAGAAAACTTATTTGAACAAATAATGGAGGAGAACCTCCCCAATCTGGCAGAGGAAAACAGACTTCCAGGAAGTCCAGGAAGCTCAGAGAGTCCAAAGAAGTTGGACCCAAGGAAGCACATACCAAGGCACATCATAGTTACATTATCCAAGATTAAAGATAAGGAGAGAATCATAAAAGCAGCAAGAGAAAAGGAGACAGTTACCTACAAAGGAGTTCCCATAAGACTATCAGCTGATTTCTCAAAAGAAATCTTGCAGGCAAGAAGGGGCTGTAAAGAAGTATTCAAAGTCATGTAAGGCAAGGACCTACATCCAAGATTACTCTATCCAGCAAAGCTACCATTTAGAATGGAAGGGTAGATAAAGTGCTTCCCAGATAAGGTCAAGTTAAAGGAGTTCATCATCACCAAGCCCTTATTATATAAAATGTTAAAGGGACTTATCTAGGAAAAAGAAGATGACCAAAACTATGAACAGTAAAATGACAACAAACTCATAACTATCAACAACTAAACCTAAAAAATAAACCAAAAACAAAAGCAAACTAAGCAAACAACTAGAACAGGAAGAGAATCACAGAAATGGAGATCACATGAAGGGTTATCAGCAGGGAGGGGGAGGGAGGAGAATGGAGAAAAAGGTACAGGGAACAAGAAGCATAAATGGTAGGTACAAAACAGACAGGGGAGATTAAGAATAGCATAGGAAATGGAGAAGCCAAAGAACTTATATGTATGACCCATGGACATGAACTAAAGGAGGGGGAATGCTGGTGGGAGGTGGGTTGCAGGGTGGATGGGAATAAAGGGGAGAAAAAAATGGGACAATTGTAATAGCATAATCAATGAAATATGATTTTAAAAATTCACAAAAGTAGAGAGAATATTGTATAGTATATAATTTGCCTTTGCCAGAGGCTTTCTGGAGAGTAGATCAGAGAAGTGACCCTAATGCCCTACCAGGTCAGGTCAAGTTACCTGTGTGCAGTGCCTGTGGGAACCTCTTGGACCACAACCTATTGAACATGTGGTTGAGTGGCCAGGCATCCTGGCATCCAGAAACATGGCAGACAGCTAAGAGGGGTGGCCCATATGGATGCTCCCCGTACCCAGCCCCAGGACAGACCTCTCAGCTCCAGGAAAGAGAGGCAGAGTTAGTACTAGATATTGTCAGTGGTGCTGGGGCTTAGTCTCCCAGGGGGACTTAGCTTGCTCTGGCATGGCTTCTTAGCACTGGAGATGATCCTGTTATCCTCAAACGTTACTCCCCTAACTTCCTTTGCAGAGCTGTTTGAATTTCCTCCATGAATTGTCATCAGTTCGTGAGAAAGTTTTCATTTTTCTCTTAAGTTCATTGTGACTATCAGAACTCCATAAAGTTTCCTTGGAGTTTAATGAGATGGCAATGACTTATAGGATAAATGCATAAAGTGCTTTCTAGTTTCCTGAAAAGCTGGTGGCCAGCTGAACAAGTGGGCTTGAGTGTTTGCAGCTAGCAGCCCTGGAGAGAGGGGCCCTGGGTTGGAGGCAGGACTGGAAAGGGCACTGTTGCTGAACCCAACTGGTGGGGAGGGTGGGAGACAGCTGCTAAGTGCAGCTTCCACCTCCAGTGTTCCTCCCTTCCCCAGAGAAGTGTAATCTCCAGACTCACCATTAAGCAGTCTCATGTCTATACCCTACCTCCCTCCCTTCAGCTTCAGGGAAGGAGGAGCTTTGCTCCCAGTGCCCTCCTGAGCCTGCTTTCAGAGGGATGTCTGCACTTCCTTTTCCTTCTCGCCCACCCTCCCTGCAAGTTCCCAATATCCTCATGCTGTGTGCAGCATCCCAGGGATCACCCATGGCAAGTTCACTACCCAGGTTGGGTGGGGGGGGTGGATGGGTGCCGCCCATGTTAGAGACATTCCTCTTCCTTTATCTCTCATCAACACTCACCTCTTCTGTGCCCCACTGGTGGCAGACAGGGCGGGGAGCTCATTAATCAATATTGCTGATGTGTACAGGGAGGCAGCATGAAATGACTAAGGTATCCACTCTTCGTCCCTGACAGTAATATCTCCGGCTCTCACCACAGTTCTTGGTACATAGTGGGTTCATTGGAAGGATGGGTGTAAAAACTGGAAAGAGCACTGAACCTAAAGTTGGGAAACCGAGGTGTCCTCCTGGTACTGTTAGCAACACAGTGTGTCCTTGATGAAGTCACTTCATCACCCTGGTCTCAGTTTCCTCTTATATAAACCAAGGTGGTTGGATTGGTTGATGTCAAAGTTCTGTACAACACGTCTTTTCCAGTTCTGTAATGGCATAACTCCACAATATCCCTACCCACGCTGAGCCGCTCATGCTAAATATTACCCCCTCAGGAGATACTCAGATTTAAAATAAGCATTTGGAGAAAGAGCACCTAACCCAAGGAGGAGTTTTAATTCTGGGAATTCAGAGCCAAAGAAGCCAGGAAATTCAAAGTCACAGGCCAGATTAGTTTTGTGGGGACAGATTCTGAGCCTGAGTCCCAGTCAACAGCTGTTCCCAGAGAGTGTCTGCACGTCACACAGCAGGACTAGCTGCAGGGTGTTGTAGGAATGTGAGGGGCGAGATCTCATCCTGAGAGCTAATGCCACTCTCCGAGATGCTTCCCCATTGGCCCATGCCTACACCACGCCCCTTTCCCAGGGTCAGATCTAAGTTCACGTCTAGTTGTTGACCTATTTCTACCTTCAGAATTGGGCAGATTCAAGGAATGGCACTGTATAGCCAAAACAATATTTTTTAAGGACCAGGTTGAAATGGAATCGTCAGTGAATTTCTACAGTGAAGTTTTAACGAAAAGAAGGAAGCTACTCTGGATGAAGGATCACTTAGGAGGCTGGATTTGAGTGAGCCAGTGTGTCGGAGAGATACAGACTTGGTTCTGTGTGTTTGTTTCCAGTATCTACCTGGTGCCCGCACTGCACAAACATGATCTCAAATGCTCGCTGCCAGCCTGGAAAATAACTGCTGTGTTGTTACCCTTGTTTTCTCTTAGTGGTCAGCAAGGAAATCAAGATGATTCAGAGAGGTCAAGTGACTTACGCAGGGCTCCATAGAACCAGTAAGTGAAAAACTAGGATTTCAAGTTTTTTCAAGAGAAGATTCCAGAACTCAGTCTTTCTGCAATAATGTGATGCTCTCGAGTACTTGGAAGAGGTGACATAAAAAGGCAACAGCACCCCCTTTGCATACTTAATAAAAACAATAATACTAATAACAACTAATGTTTACATACCCTTTGGAGTTGACAAGTTACTTGATCTTACATGATCTCATGTAATTCTCACCATAATCCAGGCAGGCATTTCAGTTCTAATTCCAAGGATATTGAAGTTCAGAGGCACTAATCAATCACTAGGCCAAGATTACATAGGACATAAAAATCGAGATAAGGACGAAGCCAAATCCCTTTGGGGTCCTCATAAGGAATATAAAAGGATTCTTAGAGAAAAAATGTAAAGAACCACTGCTCTAGGCCAGCCCTTCTCAAGTTGGCATTTCTGACCCTTTTTTTCCGGTCATACAGAATTGAAATGCAGGAATCAGAGACTCGTACAGCTTTAAACCTGGAAGGGATCTCAAAAATGATCCAGCCTGTTGGTTTCGAAGTGGAACCTGAGAGTTCCCCAAAAGTGCTCCAGGGGCCAAGGGAAGGCCAAGTGAGTTGGGCTCCAAGCCGAATTGTCCCTAAAACCGGCACCAGAGGCCCTCTCACAAGGAATTGCCTTGACTTAGGGCAAGAAAGACCTAACAATCTGCGGGGAGATGAGGTGAGAGCCTGACGGTATGATTTGGAAGGCAGCAGGAAGAGATGGTTGAACACGAGCATTAAAAAAATAAACAGGATTTGGAAAGTGAAGAGTGAGATTAAGGACAAGGGGGGAGCGAGCGTCAGTGTAGAGGCTGCAGAAATGCGACGTGGGATTTTTAACGACAGGGAAGTCTCATTTCCGCTCTCTGCTCTGATGGCCCTGTGAGGTCCATCTGTCCTCCCACACCCCCTACCTTCCCCTACACATAGCTGAGAGGATGGAGAGGGGACTGAGAAAAGGTTGCGCCCTACATTTCAGTCAATGTTGAGACAGAGGCGATGACAAAACCTCGAGATGCTGGATGAGCAGATACAGAGCCCGGCGTCAGAGCCCGAGTGAGCAGGGCCAGGCAGAGGCGGATGGATCCCGCAGTGCGTGGGGTCGGGGCTCAGTGATCTCCAGGTCCTGAGGAGCAGGTGACTCAGCTGCCACCAAAACAGGTGCAGTTATCCCCCAGCTGGTCTCCTTGCCTCGAAACTCCCCACAAATGATCCCACTTTTTCTGCTGCCTGATTATCGACCCTGAAAGTGCTGTACCTATCATAGCTCTTCCCTGCCCACAGAGCTACATGGTTCCCGCTCACTAAATCAAACCAAATCCTGCAAGCCTGCGCTCTCGCACCATTGTTACCTGGGACTTCACGTGATTAGACTAGAACTCATTTTTTCCTTTAAATTAGATTTTCCTCCTGAAGACGATCTTAGCTCATGACCCCATTATCTATATTTGTCATCCAAGAGAGAATTGTCCCTGAAACTTCTGAGTTTTCCTCAGCAGCCCAAGCACGTGGGTTGTATACCCAGATGTCGCAGACCGCACCTCTTGCCCCCAGAGTAATCCCCCAGGTGTGCGGTGAAAGCCATTCAGAAACTCCTTCCTTTTCTTTTCTCCTCTGAATATTTTTTAAAAATCACTACAGGATGAAACTAATCAATCAACATTCTACCAGATGCTTGGGGGGTAGGAAACGGGAAATAGAATCTTTTTAGTGAAGATGAAATACAGTGGGATTAATTTAAGAACAATTAAACCCAGTGTGTATCCATTTACTAGGTCCCGATCGAACTTGAAAGATAATGCTTTGCAGTTTGTAGTCTATAGAACCCCAGCCCCACGGCCTTCTGGGAGCACCCGCATTGAAATAAAAGGCAGATTCCTGACCTCCAGGCCCCTACCACCTGCATCCTAGAAGGTGAGAACCAGGGAGTTACATTTTAAATAAAATTTCCCCACCAACTTTTGAGAATCACCATAACATACGAAGCACAAAGGAACGTAGTCTGTGTTTAGGCAGCTTACAGTCTCAGTGGAGACGATAAAAAAGCCGGAATGTGACCTAATCACGGTGCGTACTGGAAAGATTATTCTGGCAGCAGGGCACGGGATGGACTTGAGAGGGAAGCTGGAGGTAGGGGACCTACTCAGAGGTGTCACAGTGATCCCAGAGGGAGATAAGGGCTGGAGGTGCTGCAAAGGGAGGAACAGGTGCCGCATGTCCACTCCGGTCATAGATGCGTTTTTTCATTGCAGGCAGTCACCAGTTCCTTTTGGAAGCTGGAAGGCTATAGGTAACAAACATGAAATGTATAAAGGAATCCAAAAAACAAAAACAAAAAACAGTCCAGTCATGCTAGTAGTGGTCTTAAGCCCGGGAAAGATGGTGGTCTGCCCTCTCTGATAGTATTCAGAATAAAACAACCCTCAAGGCTCATAGGAAGGCTGAAGTTTTTAAAGTTTTTTCTAAATTTTCCACTTGCAATGTTGTGGATAAACTCACTAGATTGACCTTTTCTTATCTTTTTGCTTCCTCCGCTTTGCTGGGCCCTAAATGCAGGCTTAGTCTTCCTATGAGGTGATCAGAACCAGCTGGGGAGGGGGGAGTGGGGGGAGGTGGAAATAAGGCAGGGGGCATTTGGGGAGGGGTTGGGGGTGGTTCCCCCTGGGGTGATGAACATGGATTAGAAAGTGAGAAGGAGGGGAGTCACTGCAGAGGTGAAACTGAGGGGCCAAGGAACTGCAACTCCTGGATCAGGTTGAACTCAGCCCAGACTGTTCTAGAATCTAGGTGAGTGAGCTGGATAACAACCGTGGGTATTTGTTCAGGGTGAGGACAGGCTGTCTTTGTCCTTGTGTCCCACTGCAATCAGCACCAGGTACACGGGGCTCTGAGACCTCAGAAGGACGCACCCCTTGACTTAGGGAGAATGTGAGAAAGTGCCACCGGCTAAAACGAAGCCAAAGGACAGAGCGGGTGAGCTCGGTCGTCTGTAGACCCTGCTCTTAGGGGGCCTGTGTGCAGCCAGTGAGCCTGGATTGGAGATCCAAATACAGATCAATATCTAAAGGGCCCTAATTTGTCCTATAGTTAAAAAAACAACCAGAAGAATCCTGTCTATTTTTCCTGTTCATTTTATTTTTTTTAAACCAGCGTTCTAAAACATGTAATCATGGGGTCCTTTAAAAACATAACTGACTGACTGAATCTGGCCCTGGCATGTTTTGTTTCTTTAGTAGAACATTGAAAAAAAAATTTTTGAAGTAGTTGCCAGCATTAAAAACCAGGTGATTTCACCTAAAAACCCAAATTACCAACTTCTCTAAAAAAATCAGATCTGATCACTGCAGGGCCTCATTCCCACATGGACACAGTCTGTTGGAGCTGAGCAGTGGTCATTTGGGGGCCGGACCTGCCCTCTCTTCTGTGCCAGAACCCCAGGACTCGCGCCACTGAGCATCAGTTGCCATTCATCCTCACGCCTGTGCTATTTTTTCTTATAGTAAAGAGCTGTAAAAGCCTATTCATACTCGAGTTGTTACTGAAATTTTCTTTTACTCAGCCTGCTTGCCTCCTTTGTGTTCCATACCCGGTCCCTGTCACATTCAAGTCGCAAGCCCTGTTATAACTTCCATTAACATCACACACAGCCAGATGAAGGGAAGAGGGGCCAAACCGTGTCCTCCACCATCCCCACCTCACAGACTGGTATAGAAATATGAGAACCAGGACCTCAGCAAGCCTTGGGGCCAGGTGGTTTCGAGGTGGCCATGAAGTCACCTACCAAGTCAACTTCAGGAAAGCACACTTGGAATATAGCTAATACAAACAAAGCTGTATTTTGTGATGGTGTTCTGTGGCTAACAAAAGAATACATGTCTAGAAAGAGGCATGTCAATGAGAAAAGTCCACTCAAGGGTATTTTAGGTGCAAAAAGGTCCCAGGGATTCTTCCTCATCCTCTTCTGCAGCCTTAGAACAATCTCCTTCACAGTCACCCCCTTCCTTTGGGCTGATATGTGCTCACCAAGCAACAAGCTGGTTATAAATTCTATTCCAGGAAACGTGTGTCATGGAAAACAGCTGTGAATATTCTGGTCGCCAGACAGCCGTGCTCATTCATTCATTGCTCATTTGTAAATGGCCTTCTGGCATTCATGTTTCTTGTGAGGTGTGGTTAGTACAGGTTTGTATCCCCCAGGACCTGAATTATAAAACTGAACTCCTGACCTTGCAAAGCTGAGGACCAGAATCTCAATGAGTGGCATCCCCACCAAGACACAGAAAGGCCTGCCAGCTGGTCACCTTTTCACTGCCGCATCCTCCACTCCAGCTCCAGGGCTGCAGCCAGAGAGAGACCAGCGTGCCCAGGTCTCCTGGGCTGCAGGAGGTCTCCTGATTCCGTTTGCTCCCGAGCTCCCATTGTCCACGAGACCTGCTGCTGGTCTCTGACCCTGATTAGGGCCCTGTGCTGTGCCTGACATGTAGGAGCCTTCTGTATGTGGGGGAAGAATTTTGAACAGAAACATGTCAGCAGAAGCCAGGTGACCCCCCATGGGAGATGCTTGAGGAGATTCTTGCTCTACTTGGGAGGCTGTACTTTTTTTTTTTTTTTAAGGATTTTAATTTATTTTTAGAGAGAGGAGAAGGGAGGGAGAAAGAGAGGGAGAGAAATAACCATGTGTGAGAGAAACATCAGTTGGTTTCCTCTTGCATGTCCCCAACAGGGGGACCTGGCCCACAACCCAGGCTTTGCCCTGACCCCAGGAATCGAACCAGTGACCTTTCAGTGTGTGGGATGATGCCCAACCCACTGAGCCATGCCAGTCAGGGCGAGAGGCTGTACTGCTTGATGTTGGAAGTCCCTTTGTCTCAGATTCTACAACTCAGCTTCCCAGACTGGCTGTAGCAGAGCAAGGAGAAGCTAGGAGGGTGCTGGCACCTGGCTGGAGGGCCATCTAAGGTGGGTCTCTGAAGTGAAAGTGCAGTGCCCAGCAGGCATCCATCAGCTTCCTGGTAACCAGAGGTGCTCTCCTGGGATCCCTGGATGCCCAGGAGAGGGATAGGATGTTGGGGAGGAGAGAAGGAGCACGCGGAGAGCTCAGCTGTCCTCTGAGCAGAGCAAGGCAGAAGGGATGGATGGGGCTCTGCTGTGTGGGAAGAGGAGACCTGGCCTCCTCGGAGAAGACAGGCAGGAGGGGCCCAACAGCCAAGGCGGACGTGCGTGGGCCAATCCTGCCCCAGTGTTAAAAAATGTTGTGCATCCTTTACCTAAGGAGAGTTTTAGGGTCTAGTGCCGTGTCCTGTCCACACCCATGGTGGTGAGTGAATGGAGAGGATGTAGCTATACCCCACGCCCTCTGTGCCCCACGCTCCTCGGGCACCCAGTGTCTCAGAGGAGAACTGTGCTGGGTGAACCTAGTCCTGCAATGATTCCCTTGACTACCACGGCATTACGATTGCTTTTGCCTTTTTCAGGAAGAATATTACCATAAACCCTACCGCCTAGATTTAGTGGTATTTTCCGTTTTCTATATTTACTTCTTTTTTATGCAAATCGCAGACATCATACAATATGAAGCTTTAAAAAGTAAGGACGTTTTCTCATATAACTGTGATAATCTGCATCATCCGCATAACCGTATACCGTTATCGTACCTAACAAAATGAGCAATAACCCCTTCACATCTTCTAATACCCAGTCTGTATTCAAATTTCCCCCATTGTCCCGATAATGAATTCATACGGTTGGTGTGTTGGCAGCAAAGCTTTCTAAACAGTGTTCCCAGCAGTCTTGGGCTTCTGCACAAAAGTCTTAGAGGCCAGCAAGGGCAAGGCTTGGCTGCCCGCCCCTCCCCATTGCTTCAGCCAGAACAGGTTTTATTATTAGGAACAAAAGAGTTTTTCTGTTACAAAAAAAAAAAGACTTGAAAATCATTTCCACTAGGCATTACTTCTGTTATGTTTTCAAAGAGAATGCCTGGTGCTATAACTGCCTTAAATCAAAGGGCTAACTCTGCAGCAGTAGGATTGGGGGGGCGGAGGGGGGTGGGCAGGGAGATTAGCCGAGTTGGAAGGCTAAACAGGAGAGATTTCATTCTCACTGGGCGTGAGCCTGCACTCACACAACTGGCCTTACCTGTACCTGGAACACTGTGGGTCCACTTGGTAGCCTTCCCCTGGATACTCACACTCTTTGCTTCCTAGGCACCCAGAGCCCACTCTGTGAATCTGTCCTCATCCTTGCTCATTTGTGGGGCAATGTGGCACACTGTGAGGTCACTGAATTTTGAAACCCTCCCCTGTTCGGTTTATATTTTCTACTTTCCTAGGTACACTCTCAAGAACCTGACCTTAGAGTAATGGTCTTCCAGGATTCTAATCATGACAGTTTGCCAGGACCAAAACCAGAGTAACACAGAGTGTCAGTAACACAGACCTATGAGCAGCAAAGCGCGAGCTCCCCGTCACAGGTGCAGCACATCAGCAATCCGAGCCAGCCACGGCTGCAGCTGTTGTTACGCCAGCTCACGAAGACAAGCCCGACAGCAAGACAAGTAGGGGATTCTAGGAAATTCTGACCTTCTCAAGGAACCTCAGTACGCACAGTTTTCCATAAGAGCTCCAGGCTTCTCTCCTTCTGCAGCACGTGTGCCCAGATTAAGCTTCCAAAATATTCAATTTGCTTTTAAGGTTCTTTTTTATTCTTTTTCTTTTCTACCCACCCTCCACCTTCACCCCCCTCCCCTCTGACAACCATCAGTTTGTTTTCCATATGTATAGGTCTGTTTCTGTTTTGTTTATTCATTTGTTTTTGCTTTTTTTTTTTTAAGATTCTACAAATAAGCAAAATCATATGGTTTTTGTCTTTCTCTGCCTGGCTTATTTCACTTAGCATAATACTCTCCAGGTCCATCCATGCTGTTGCAAATGGCAAGATTTCATTCTTTTTTTTATTGCCAAATAATATTCCATTATATTTATACACATACATATATATTACATACTCTTTTTATCAACAAACATTTTATTATTAATATTGATGCCTTTTATTTTGTACTTTTGTACAGAGAACTTTCAAATAATTTTAACTATAGTTAATGTTTCTGTCTGATACATATTAAAATCTCAATAGTGTTCACTGTGGTCAAATCAGAATTAAACCAAAATTACCATACACCAGCACATACCACCATCCCTCTGGTGGCTGAAAAACTGGCTCAAAGACATGGAGGGTACATGTCAATGAGGGAGGGCCATGCTTGCAGAAAGCTGTGTCTTTTTGATCAGTTCTACTCCTTTTTTACTTCATCACCAATCTCCCCTCTGAGCTTGAACATGGAAATCTGCTGACCATCCTTGAACGCTAAGAAGACCTCCTGTTAACAGGGGCATTCTGGATGAGCTGACCTAGAGATGGCCTGCTGACCTGGATCCAGAGACAGGTGTCTTCAGCTGGGCATCAGCAACATCCACGAAGTTGTACTCATGGGTAAGTTGGAGATAGTGTATGTTGAGAGGAGCACTCAGAGCTCTCAGGGCCTCGGGTGGCTATGCATCTGCTCCAATACCAACCACTAATAGGAAGCCCTGGAAAAAGTTTTTGTATAAAGTAATACATGAGGGCACAGCCCCCACTGGTCATCACACTGGTAAGGTTTTCCCAGAGGCACTGGCATCCTGCTTCCTAGAGACATTTGCCACTTTGTAGCACAGCTTTCTTGAAAGTCATCACAGGAAATGTGTCCTGTCAAGGCTGGAAGTACCAGTCTCTGAAAGTGTGAGGGTTCCTGTGGGGCGTGAGGAGTTTACCACGTACTCTTTGTCCGCTCATCTAGCAGTGGACGCTGGTGTTGCTTCCAAATCTCGGCTATTTTAAATAATCTGCAGTAAACACGGGAGTTCATGTATCTTTTTGAATTAGTGTTTTTGTTTTCTTCAGATAAATAACCAGAAGTGAAATTGCTGGGTTGTATGGCAACTCTATTTTCAGTTTTTTTGAACAATCCCGTACTGTTTTCCATACGCTGTACCAATTTATAATCCCACCAACAGTGCACGAGAGTTCCCTTTTCTCTACATCCTTGCCAACACTTATTTTGCTTTTGAGATTTTTTTAAAATATATTTTATGGATTATGCTATTACAGTTGTCCCATTTTTCTCCCCTTTCTTCCCCTCCACCCCACTCCCCCATTCCCCGCCCTTTAGTTTTTGTCCATAGGTCATACACTAAGTTCTTTGTCTTCTACATTTCCTATACTATTCTTAACCTCCCCCTGTCTGTTTTCTACCTACTGCTTATGCTACTTATTCTCTGCACCTTTCCCCCTTCTCACCCCCTACCACTCCCCTGTTGAGATCCCTCCATGCCTTCTATAAATCCCTTTAACATTTCATATAATAAAGGCTGGGTATTGATAAACTCCTTGAACTTGACCTTATCTGAGAAGCACTTTATCTGCCCTTCCATTCTAAATGATAGCTTTGCTGGATAGAATATTCTTGGATGTTGGTCCTTGCCTTTCATGACTTGGAATACTTCTCTCCAGCCCCTTCTTGCCTGCAAGGTCTCTTTTGAGAAATCAGCTGACAGTATTACGGGAATTCCTTTGTAGGGAACTGTCTCCTTTTCTCTTGCTGCTTCAAGGATTCTCTCCTTATTTTTAATCTTGGGTAATGTCATTATGATGTGTCTTGGTGTGTTCCTCTTTGGTCCAACTTCTTTGGGACTCTTTGAGCTTCCTGGACTTCCTGGAAGTCTATTTCCTTCACCAGGTTGGGGAAGTTCTCCTTCATTATTTGTTCAAATAAGTTTTCAATCCCTTGGTCTTCCTCTTCTCCTTCTGGCACCCCTATGACTCAGATGTTGGGACATTTAAAGATGTCCTGGAGGTTCCTAAGCCTCTCCTCATTTTTTTGAATTCTTGTTTCTTCATTCTTTTCTGTTTGGATGTTTTTTTCTTTCTGCTGGTCCACTCCATTGATCTGAGTCCCAGTTTCCTTCTCATCCCTTCTCATTTGTTCAAGTAATTGCGACAATTGCAACAATCTTTCTTCGAATCCTGTGAGCATCCTGATTACCAGTGCTTTGAACTGTGCATCTGATAGGTTGGCTATCTCTTTATCACTTAGTTGTATTTTTTCTGGATCTTTGATGTGTTCTTTCATTTGGGCCTTTTTTTTTCTCGGTGCGCCTGTTACTTTAAAGGGCGGAGCCTTAGGTGTTCACCAGGGCGGGGTAACTGACATCATTGTATTGTGACACTGTCTGTGGGGGCAGGGCCTGAGAGAACAATGGTGCTTGCTCTGTTCTCCACACTTCCCCAGCTACCCACAATCAAGTTGGGCCCTTCTTTGCTGGCTCTGGGGTGAGTGGACGGGCCTGCACAGTTCCAAGTCCCTGTGGTCTCCCCAACGAACTCTCCTGTGATGCTGGGAGTTCCTCCCACTGCCGCCTCAACCCCCACAGGTGTTTTCAATTGGTGATTTCAGGCTTTATTTCCCGGCGTTGGTGGGCTGTGTGGTCTGTTCCGCTCTCCAGCTTTTCCTCCTGGTTTATTTGTACGAGAATGAGGGACCACCCAGTCCACCAGTCTCAGCCCTGGTTTCGCCGAGTGCGCCTGCTGCGTTTTGGCCAGGCGCGCCCGCCACGGGCCTCTCTGGGCAGCTGGATCATTGCCAGTACCGCTCCACAAACCGAGTCTTGCTGTGTGTGCTCTCCTCCCAGCTCCGCCCCGCTTACTGGTCTGGATGAACGTGTCTTCTTTAACTCCTTGGTTGTCAGACTTCCACTCAGTTCAGTTTTCTGTCAGATCTGGCTGTTCTTGTTTTTTAAATTGTTGTTTTTCCTCTTTGGGTTGTGCGAGGAGGCACAGTGTGTCTACCTACACCTCCATCTTGGTCGGAAGTCCTGCTTTTGAAATTCTTAAAGTTATATTTCAACTGATGATCTCTATCTTATCTGTCTTGTTACCCTGCAGAATCATAAGCTCCATTAAGATGATGACAGTGTTCCTTTTATATATACACATATACCAATGTACACATATTTATCCACTAATATGCACATTATACACAAATTAACATGGCTTGGGCAGAAGGGAAAACTTGAGAACATTTGAAATAAGTAATCCTTTCCCATCACGTATGTTTTTGTAATTTTTCATTAAGGGCCAATAAAACTCTACCTTGCTCTTGAATCTAATATTGAATATCTACTAAGTACCTGGTTCTGTTTGGATATAAGAGATGCATAGCCTTGGCTGATGTGGCTCTTTGGATTGAGCACTGGCCTGCAAACTGAAAGGTAGCCAGTTAGATTCCCAGTCAGGGCACATGCCTGAGTTGTAGGCCAGGGCCCTAGTTGGGGGCGTGTAAGAGGCAACCAATTGTTGTATCTCTTGCACATAAATGTTTCTCTCCCTCTTTCTTCTTCCCTCCCCTTTCTCTAAAAGTAAATAAAGAAAATCTTTTAAAAAAGAGATAGAGGTGCATAAAATATGGTCCATTCCCCAGGATGTGTGCAGTTTAATTGGTGACACAAAACTGCCCATGAGAAAGATGAACTCTTGCCTATCCTTCAAAACTCAGCTCAAATGTCACCTCCTCCAAGATGCCTTCCCTGCTTACTCAGGCATGTTTAGTCCCTCTCTTCTATCCGAGTCCATACTACTTGGCGAGGACCTCTAGAGATAAATTTTAGACAGTTACTGTAGTTATTACTTTGCCTGTGTCCCCTTAGATAAACAACTGGATGTTGGGGGAAAGGGTGAGGGTCCTACAGCCCGCCCACGGTGACAGCTCCCCTGTTCCTTGGATGGAGGCTTTTTTCTGGTAGGATGACAGATATGCAAATGAACATTTAGAAAATTGCTACTCCATGTAAATACATGACAGTCCTCCCTGTCCTCTTTTGCCTGAGAGTATAAGAATAAAACATTTTAGCAGGGAGGAGAAACAGACAGTCAAAGGGTAAAAAGTTTCAGTAATACCAGCTGACTACATCCTAGAGATCCACAGTAGAGCCTACAGTTAACCATACTGTGTTGTAAACTAAAAATGCTGCTAAGAAACTATATAGATTTTATATTGTGTTAAAACACAAAAAATAATAACTAAAGAGGGCAGGAGAAAGCTTCAGGAGGGGATGGCTATGTTTATGGCATAGAGTGTGGTACTGGTTTCAATGGGTATATACAAGCTCACTAACTTTTGTATATTAAGTGTGCACCATTTTTGTATGTCAATTGCATCTCAGTAAACTGGTATGGAAAAACCAACGAAGAGTGCTAGGCCTTTGTGAGAGCGGTCTAACGGGAGGCGCGGACTTGGAGGCTGGGAGCCCTTACTTGAAGGAGATGAGGAGACTCAGGAGAGTGTCCACACAGCATTATCAGAAATGAGAACGACAGTAGTAGTAGATAACAATGGCTGTCAGGAGAAGTGGCAACCCCTGAAAAGAATCAGCTGGTAAGGGCCAGGGAGAAGTTTTATCCGAGAAGGTGGGCATCTGAGGGAGAGGGTTCTGGCAGCTGCGCTGAAGGGGAAGGTATGGCAGTGAGCTGAGGGTGGCAGGGCTCTATTTAGGGTGCTGGGAGTCAGAGAAAAGACAGTGGCCAGAAGGAGCAGGCGGAACAAAGCAGGGCCCAGGAACTTCGTTACCAGACAAGTAACCCAGGCAGAAGCTCCACCGGGTGGAACAGGACGGGGCTATTACCATGGTTTCAGAGCGCAGTCTCCGTGACTGAGCAAATCACTTACCTTTCCAGGTCTTGGCCCACGTCCTGAAAGATGAAGCTACCAGATAAGCTATTGAAAGGAATAAATGTTATTGTGCACAAAAATGACTTAGTAAAGGACAGTGCCTGGAACATATTAGGTATTAAAAAAGTATTTGTAATAGTAATGGTAACTGCGGAGGAATTAACAGGAGTACAGTTGGCTGTGGTAATAACAATGAAGAACTAGTGAAGGGTCTGGTTACTAAAAGATTGAGGTAGCTGTGAATTGGTATTGAACTTGAAATCAGGACACCAGATTCCAATACTATTTTTGCTGAATGCTAGATATGTGATCTTGTTCAAGTCAACCAACTTCTCTGAGCCTCAGTTTCTTCAGCTGTCAAAGGCAGGTGTTCACACTGTTTGCACCCTCCTCCCAGACTTCCTGTGCGGATTTCACCGGCCCCAGGATCTGCCACCACCAGGATGGCCCCTGCCCCTAGCAGACGCTTGATGAGTGTGGCCTGAACCTGCTGGTCAGGCCTCACCAGGACTGACCCGATACTGGATGTTCTTTCACTTCCTCGAGGCAGGGTAAGGTCCAGAGTTTGGACCAGGGTGACCTTGCCAATGTGCTGAAGTGGTCCCAGCTGAGGGACTGTGGTTCGGGGTGGGGTGGGAAGCAGAGAGTTAGGCAGGTCGCCATTCCAGCCTTTGAGTTAAAGGAACTTGGCATTCTTTTTTTAACTGTCGGCCATTTAAGTGTTAAATTAATTCATTAAACTTGAGAATACAGGTCTGTGATTTTAACCTGAAGCCCAGTTTCTGGGCTTTCTCATCGCAGATGCAGCAAACTGGAAAATTTGAAAGTAAATACATTTTCATGGACATGAACCACAGCGTGGTGATTGTTGGGGGGAGGGAGGTACAAGGGGACTAAATGGTAATGGAAAAAAATACAATAAAAAGTTTTTAAAAAAATAAAAAGAGAGAGAGCCCCATTTTAAAAAAAGTAAACACAGTTTGAAGAGAGACCAGAAAACCAAGATAGAAGTCCCCACTTCTCTCTGATGAGTGAGGGCTTTGCAACCTGCAAATGATGTCATCATATTGTTGCCTACAAAAGAACTGGACGAAAAGTTCTAATTTCACTTCCTTCCAAACCATTTCTGTGACTAGGAAGGTGGTAGCGAGTCTCTAAGAACTGTTTCGTAACTGCATTTTGCCCTTTTTTGAAAAACAAAGCCGAGTCACCCCCGAGAGTACTCTGTGTGCAGGCTCCGAGCAGGGCCCGCAGTGCTCCCGTGGGCAGTCATCTGCAGAGGGAGCCATGGAGACCAGGCGCACCTCACGGCCCAGGCACTTCTTCCCTCCAGGATTTAGGGGCCTGTCAAATGGATATTGGATCAAATTAACAGTTTACTATTTTTTAAATTTAATCTTTTCAAAAAATACTTTATTTATTCATTTTTAGAGGGGAAGGGAGGGACAAAGAGAGGGAGAAAAGCATCAATATTCGGTTGCCTCTCACGCACCCCCTACTGGGGGCCTGGCCTGCAACCCAGGCATGTTCCTTGACTGGGAATCAAACCAGCAACCCCTTGCTTCACAGGCCAGCACTCAATCCACTGAACCACACCAGCCAGAGCTTAATTTAATCTTTATTGTATTTTTTCCATTACCATTTAGTCCCCTTATAACCCCCTGCCCTAGCAATCACCACCCTGTTGTCCATATCCACGAGTCCTTTTTTCCTTTTTGCTCAATCCTTCCACCAAACTAGCTGTCACCTGCTCTCCATCTGTGAGTCTGTCCCCATTTTCCTTATTAGTTCAGTTTGTTCATTAGATTCCACATATGAGTGAAATCATATGGTATTTGTCTTTCTCTGACTGGCTTATTTCACTTAGCATAATGTTCTCCAGGTCCATCCATACTATCGCAAATTTTCTTCTTTTTTATGGCCAAGTAGTATTCCATTATGTAAATGTCCCATAGTTGTTTTATCTACTCATCTACTGATGGACACTTGGGCTGCTTCTATATCTTGGCGATTGTAAGTAATGCTGCAATGAATACAGGGGTGCCTATATTCTTTTGAATTAGTATTTTGGGTTCCTTTAGATGTATTTCCAGAAGTAGGATAGCTGGGTTGAAAGGCAGATCCATTTTCTTTTTTTTTGAGGTTTCTCCATACTGCTTTCCACAGTGGCTGCTCCAATCTGCACTCCCACCAATAGGGTAAAAGGGTTTCCCTTTCTCCACATCCTCACCAGCACTTGTTGTTTATTGATTTATTGATGATAGCCTTTCGGACAGGTGTGAGATGATACCTCATTGTGGTTTTAATTTGCATTTCTCTGATGATTAATGATGTTGAGCATCTTTTCATATATCTATTGGCCAGCTGGATGTCTTCTTTGGATAAGTGTCTATTCAGGTATTTTGCCCATCTTTTAATTAGGATTTTTGTTTTTTTTATGTTGAGTTTTATAGGTTCTCTATAAATTTTGGATATTAATCCCTTATCAGATGCATTGGCAAATATATATTTCCATTCTTTGGGTTGTCTTTTTTATTTTGTTGATTTCCTTTGCTGTGCAAAATCTTTTTAGTTTGATGTAATCCCATTTGTTTTATTTTTTTTCTTTTGTTTCCCTTGCCTGGGGATATATATCTGATTACATATTGCTACAAGCAATGTCCAAGATTTTGCTGCCTATGTTTTTTTCTATGATTTTTATGATTTCAGGTCTAACATTTAAGCTTTTGATCCATTTGAATTTGTTCTTGTGTGTGGTATAAAAAGGTGGTCTAGTTTCATTTTTCTGCATGTATCTGTCCAATTTTCCTAACACCATTTATTGAATAAACTATCTTTAGCCCATTATATGTGCTTGTTTCCTCTGTCAAATATGAATTGATTATAAAGGTGTGGGTTTATTTCTGGGCTCTCTATTCTGTTCCATTGATCTATGTGTCTGTTTTTATGCTTTTGTGCCATTACCATGCTGTTTTGATTATTATAGCTTTATAGTATAGTTTGATTTAGGTAGTATGATTCCTCTAACTCAAATTAACAGCCCTGGCTGGTATAGCTCAGTGGATTGAGCGCGGGCTGGGAACCAGAGGGTCCCGGTTCGATTCCCCGTCAGGGCACATGCCTGGGTTGCAGGCCAGGTCCCCGTGAGGGCCATGTGAGAGGCAACCATACATTGCTGTTTCTCTCCCTTTCTGTCTCCTTCCCTTCCCCTCTCTCTAAAAATAAATAAAAATTAAAAAAAAAATAATCTAAAAAAAAAAAAAAATTAACATCTTACAGCTCCCTAATGCACTTATACATCTTGGTGGAGCTGGTACTTGAGTTGAAAACATTCTAAAGAGGGAACTACCCATCCTTCTTGCCAGGACTGAGGATTTCCTGAGCTGTGGGACTTCTAGTAAAATCAGGACTGTCCCCCACAAACTGGGACAGCAGCTACCATACTAAAGAGCCTCCTGTTTTCCTACTGTTGATGCCAACAAAAGGAGACCAGGTGAGAAGAGTTGAGACAGCACAACCCCTTTTAAAGCAGAGGCTATCAAATGTTAGCTTAAAGCATAATCATCTGGACGACTCATCCAAGCAGCTTTCAGGGATCCTCCACTAAGTTCCGGTTCCGTAGGTCTGAGTAAGACCCAAGAACTTGTGTTTCTAAGAAGTCCCCTGGCAATGCTGCTGCTGCTGGTGGTCAGAGACTGCATTTAAGAGCATCTGCTCTTACACACTGGGGTCTTACCCAAATGCATTTCTGGACATTCGTTCCTTTGGCACTCAACAAGTATTTGTTGAGTAACTACTATGTGCCACATGCTGGGCCAAACAGTGGGTGGCTAAAATAGACATGATTTCTCCCTCATGGAGCTTGCTATTTAAGGGGTAACATGTAAACAAAAATCATGAACAATTAAAAATCATGCCCTGGCATGGTAGCTCAGTTAGTTAGAGATTGTCCCGATACACCAAGGTTGCGGTTTCAATCCCCTATCTGGGTACATATGAGAATTAACAAATGAATGCATAAATAAGTGGAACAACAAATCAATGTTTCTCTCTCTCTCTCCCCCCTTCTTCTCTCTCTAAAATGAATCGATCAATGAAAATTTTTTAAAACTTGTGACAAGAGCCCAGGAGAACAAGATCAAGGAGCTGGTGTGAGAGTGAGTAAGGGCAGGCAGCAGGAGCTGTCTTGAACTGAGAAGTCATTGAGAATGTCTATTAAAGTGAAACCTGAAAAATTAGGAGCCAGCCAAGCGGAGTACGGGGAGAAAGGACTGTGAGCCAGTCACGCGGAGTCGAGGTGGCTGGCCTTACCTTTCCTTTGTGCCCTGTGTGGGCTGATTCACCAGATATTAAGTTACATACATCAGTTTAACACCTCCACCTCTTCTGGGTGTAGACTTGGGCTGGAGGCTGTTCTAACCAGGGGCCAGCTTTACAGTTCCCTGCTAGCTGAGCTGGAGGTTCCAGGGCTGCCAGCCAAGCAAGGAAGTTCAAAGCCAGGCCCTGCGGCCCAGGGACCCAGTAGTCCCAGGTGCACAGCCATCTGCAGTTGCCTTTTGCATTATGTGGAGATTTTTAAACTGTTGCCCAGATGGAGGGTTGAATTAAATAGCTCTGGCAGGTAACCAGAGACCTGAGGTGGGAGGGCAGCAGCCGGAACAATCTGTGGAAAACCTGTCCTAAGTAAGCAGGAGACGGATGACTCCCTCAGGGTGAGAGAAGGGGACTATTTCCTGATGCATCCATAAACTCTTTGTCACTGGAAAATGACCACAGCATCCAGTTCAGCAGAAAGTAAATCCTTCTCAGAGTAAACTAACAGGCCTCGTACAGCCTCACATGGCCAAGAACTCCCCCCTGTCCTAACCGCATGCAGGAGAAGGTGAGAAGGGCAGGTCTCGCTTCACAGTGTTACTTACAGTCAGGGAAAGAGAGGCTCAGAGCAGGGGCTTCGAGGCTGGGGCAAGGGATCAGATGCCCGGGCTCCCGTTCTGGTCCTGCCTAGTCCCCAGCACATTGCATCTCTTGGGAATAGCTCTGTGAGAAAGGACTTTGTGCCCAAGGTTCAGTTTAGAACACCAAGTCTGGGCCCAGAGGGAGGCAGGATTGGGGCAAGATGAGTACAGATGGGCCTCATAAATGGGTCTCAGTCACGTGCTCAATAAACACTCACTGAGGGTGCTGGGCCAGCTTCTGGGAACGAGAGAGACCCTACCTCAGCTGGGTAAGGAGATGGAGTCGCTGTTCGCTCATGAGGTGTTATTTCCTTTGTCTCTGTATTATCAGTGCTTGTCACACGGAGGACACTCAGCACAGGAGAGAAAAGAGTTAAGGACGTATCAAATCCCCGGACATAGCCCTGGCCATGGGCTCCTTGCCTATTTTCTAAACACATTAAAGTTCTTCCTTGACAGAGGTCTCTGCACAAGAAATCTCTGGGAAGAAAGGTGCCAGATAAAATAGATGAAATGATGAAGATTTGGGGGGAAAAATGAGGTAAGGATCAAAGCAAATAGAATGAGGAAAAAAGAAAAATATAGACACTCGGGTGGAGAAAATCTAGAGAAAAAAGAAATGCAGTCATAGCATACTACATGTTCTGGTTCAATGATACCTCAGGGCCATAAAAACCTAAACATGATATCAGGTAGATGGAAGAGGGGAGCAGGGGATGTGCAAATATGGGGAAGACTCATCCATCATTGGGGGAAATAAGTAACACCTAAAACTGAGAAATCACGACAAAGTCCTAGAAGTTTGTTTTTCAGATACATGAAGGAGACATCTTTCAAAGTGGCTGATCTTGAGGGAAAGGGCAGGAGGTGGCTTTAAAGACATCCCCCACTCCTGGGTTAGTCTCCCAGGCCTTGCCGGCCCAGGCAGCGACCAGCTCTGCGTCCCTTGGGTGACCAACCCCATCCAAAGAGAAAGAAGAGGGAAAAACCAGGAGCTATAAAAATAAAAAGGAGGACAAGGACAAGCCTTTGAATAGAGAGGGGTCAGGAGGGACCCCAGCCAGGCAGCTGCAAGGCTAACTTCCAGAAGTCAAAATCTTTTAAAATGGCATTTGATTTTCTGGGTTGAGTAGGAACCTTCAACAAAATAAAAAATATATTCCTTGGCCAACAGCTGAAATAATGGAGAGAACCATGGGAGGGAGGAGCGGGGAGGGTAGAGGCAAAGCTGATCTTCTGGTAGCTTGCTCCTTGCTCAGATGGCCCCATTTTCTCCAGACTGATTCGGCCCCGCACAGCTTGAGGACAACAGAAAAAGGCCTTTAATAGAGAGGAGCACAAAACTGAGGTGGAGAACAATGCCAGCACCAGAGCTCGTCTCGCGACCGTCTTGTCTGACTCTCTGCAGCAAATGGCCCGCGATAAGTTCAGTGCGGGTGGGTACAGAGGCAGACGGGGCAGAGCTGTCAGGCATTCTGACTCTCTTTGTCCTCACTATACCCCTAGTGAAAGACGAGATAAGCAGAGCTACTGTCTGGTACAGTGAGCACTGGTTGGAGATTGGGAGCCCCAGGTCTAGTGAAGACCAATTGTTTAAACTTAGGAGAATCGCTTAATTCCAAACCTGAATTTTCTCACTTGTGGGCTAGGTGACGTTCCATGAGATTCTGATTCCAGCCTAGAAGGCCAGGGTCCAAGCTTGGAGAGGGAGATTTCATACTCATGTCACATCTGGAGGGACTAATTTCATACCTAGGATTTGTGACTTTCTAGACCCTTGCCTAGAATCTAAATTCCATACTGGGAACGTCAGGTTCTAGGCCTAATGTCCAGATTGCATAGTTGGTGGATCACATGAATGCCTGTGGTCCAGGTCCTATAGAATATGTTTCTAAGACTCTGTTCCATGCCTGGAAGTCTAGATTCCATACTTGGGGGGCAACATTCCAGGCCTAGATGGCCGAGTCCCAGATGCAGTGCTGGTGGGCTAGATAACAGTCGGGTTCTCCCTGAGGGCCACAGAGAGCCAGGTTATAAGCTAGAAGAGAGAGACTTGACACAGTTTAGTAATTCATGGCATGCCCGAGGGCCTGATTCCATACCGACATGGTCTGTCTCCATACATAGAAGCGCTGGTTCTCTACCTGGTGTGCCAGCCTACATGCCTGGTAGAGCAGTGTTCACACGTGGAGAACAAAATACTGTGACTGAAATGACAAGTTCCATATCCGGAGTTCCAGCTCCCACACTCGTACGCCATGTTCCGTGCTTGGACATCTCTGGGGGGCCAGGACCCCAGCTTGTAGAGCCAGGATCCATTCTGGAACTCGAGATTCCACACACAAAGCATGGCGGTCCATCTTTGCAGGGCCAGCTTCCATACTTGGAAGTGGGACTCCACGCATGTCAGAGTTTACACCTGAAGAGGGAGGATTCACAGCAGGAGGGAAATTCAAAATCCCTACCTGGAGAGCCACGATTCACACTTGAAGGGACACATTTCATACCTGTTCTTTAAGCTTTCATGTTAGAGAGCGGCTCTACGCTGGAGGGCCAAGGCCCTCACAGGGAGTGCTCAAGTGGAAGATCAGATTATGTATTTAGGGAGAATTAACACCTAGAAGGCCTCAATCAGTTCAGATTTCATCTGGGAGCGTCAGGTTCTGTGCTGGGAGATTAAGATTCCTTACATGGATTTTCGGTTTCCAGACTTGGAGAACAGGTTTCCTGTCTCGGGTTTTTAAGAGAATCCATTTTCTATTTCCTAACTTTTAAAAGTACTCTCTCTTTTTAAAGATTTTATTTATTTCATTTTAGAGAGAGGGGAAGAGAGGGAGAAAGAGGGAGAGAAACATCAATGTGTGGTTGCCTCTCACACGCCCTCAACCAGGGACTCAATCCACAACCCAGGCATGTGACCCGACTGGGAATCGAACTCCTACACCTTTTGGTTCAAGGCCGGCGCTCAATCCACTGAGCCATACCAGCCAGGGCGTAAAAGTATGCTTTCTTAAAATTAGTTTGCCTTATAGCACGTTTGAGGGCAAGTTGTTATACTGAACTTTTCCACCTCCCCTTTCACAATTACTATTTTCCGTTTTATTAGGAATGAATGAATGACACCCTTCCTGAACTTAATTTTGGTGTGTTGCACAAGGGTGAAATAATCTCCAGGACAATAATAGGGCAACTTAAAGTACCGTAGTTGGGGAAGCCTCTTTTTATTCAAGACATTGTAATCCTGCACTAGAGCTGTGTGCCTTTCTGTCTTACCCATATTTCTGATAAGGGCAAAGTATAGTACAGAAAGAAGGTATTTTTGGATGCCCTGAATTCATGTGTATTGCAGAGTGAAGTGACAGGAGCAATGGCAAATTTTGTTTAATGATCTTGCCACTTCTATCGCCTGGTTATTATCAAAAAATGTGTTACTACTACAGAGAGTTCTGTGTGAGCAAAGCGAAGAGGGTCGAAATAGTGAACCCAGCAGAGACATTTTACCCAGGCAACACACGCATGGCCTTACTCCTTTCTCCCCTCGCTCCCTTTTATCCCTCTCTCCTTTCTTTCCATCCTTCCTTCATTCTCCCTCCATCCCTCTTCCCATCCTCCCTTCTCCCCTTCCTTCCTTTCTTTTGTCTGTCTTTCTACGCATCAACATTTGTAGAAAATACGTTGCAGAATCGCAGTATGCTAGAAAATGTAATGTGCTTTCATGCACATCTCCATTGAGAACTCAGCATTATCTCAAAAAGAAGATTAAGTCCCACATTTATTTTCAATGGATCAACAATGTATCTTTGAGCTAGGAAAAAGGTACTGAAAATAAGTAGAGGCACTCTGTATTTCCTTAAACATTCATTCAGACTTGTAAATGAAACACTTGTATTCATTTTGGACAAAGGATTGTTGATATCGTAGACTGATATTTAGTTTCTACTTGGATACAATCTCCTGCTGTTCCTTAGGCTTAGTCATTTCTGTTATGTAGTTATTAGATTTAGATTAACTTAATGGAGATATATAGTGAATTCATCTGTAAATAATGCACTTAAAATAATAATAATTGCTTTATCTTTTGTAAGCATCACATTTACCAGAGACTCAATACGGTTTTTTTCTTTTGCTTTTTATCTCCACAAAGTGTATTAAACTGCTCACTCAATGGCAGAACATTTACTTATATATATAGGATAGAAAAAAATATTCTTAAAATGAAATCTAGTATATAATGACTTAAATACTTTACAAAACTAGCTTCTTAAGTTTATTTTGGAAATACATAATTTAAAATGTTTAAAGATAAACTGCCCGGCTAGCTCAGTCGGTAGAGCATGGGACTCTTAAAATGTTTAAAGATAATTACATTAAAAGATACGATATCACTTGCATAATCTCAAGTAGAGAGAACTAGAAACCAAACCTAAAGTCTACGTAGCCAAAACCAATCCTGCAGCCACTGTCCTTGCCACTGCACAGGCCTAATGCTGGACAGGGACACTCTGGCAAGCCCTTGACTCTGTTGGGTCTAGAAGCTGATGTCTCTTTGCCACCCCCATGATCTCACCTGAATAGATTCCATTCACAGTCCCATCTTCATGACATTGTCTTCCAAACTGAAATCACATGCAGAAACACTGACAGGAGAAGCCTGTGTCGTGTGCCTGTACCCTAGCTGCAAGGGAAGCTGGGAAAATTTGGCTTCTATTTTCAAAAATCAAACTTACTGGATGAGAGAGTTCCCAAACATAGAAAGATTGTTCAAAACATCTAGATGCCTAAAACAAATGATAGCCCTGATGGGTGTAGCTTAGCGTGTTGGATTTATCCCACAAAGCAAGAGGTCACCAGTTCAATTCCTGGTCAGAACATATGCCTGGGTTGCAGGTTCCATCCCTGGTCGGGGGTGCAGACAAAAAGGAACTGATCGTTGTTTCTCTCTCACATTGATGTTTCTCTCTCTCTCTCTTTCTCCCTCCCCTCCCCTCTCTCTAAAAATAAATAAATAAAATCTTTGAAAAGAATGATAAATTCTACCATGCAAAACATGTTATTTAAACCAGCACACGGGTGAGGACTGTATTATAACATTCATTGTACTATAATACTTCACTATAATATTGAGACAATTTCCTGTTCCCATTCAACAAATGATGCATGCTTCTTAACTTACTTTGAATTAATTACAAAAAGGAATGATAAGTCAACAAATCTTTAAAAAGGCATGTTCTGTAGCATTTGGTTTGGAGTTTACATATAAAAATAACACAATGAAAAACAAGACTTGGCGTTTTATTCTTCCATTCTGCATTTGAGAAGCTGATTTACTTTTACAAAAATTTAAAAAATGAAGCAAACACCAATTCTACTTTAAGGATGGAAAGCCCCTGAGACAACATGATAAACCTGTCAGGTGTCACTAGCCAGTGGTTAGGAAACACTGCTTTACTCTTCTCTACGAGGTACTTGAATTTCCACTTTCTGTTGCTTCCTGAATGGGCTGGGACACAAGCACAGTTGGAATGGTAATATCTAACCCCAGACTTGCCCTGTAGCCTGAGGTCCAGCTAATTAGTTGACTTCATCTTTGGCTACTTGCTGTTGAAATCATATTACATGCTTGAATTGATCAATGAATGAATAGCCAGGGCCATTTTGAGTGGCTGCCTTCCAACCCTCCGGAAGTCAAAATCAAAAACAAAATATAAAACTGACCCAAAACTAGAGCCAGAGGACTCTCTAGAACAAGAAATCCACACTGGCTCTAGAGCGCCCCCCTCAGTCTGGAACTGGAACTGTCCACGCCTGTGCTACAGTGTCATGTGCAAGAAGGCTCAGGTGATCCCTATAATAGCTTATCCCATTTGGCTTTTCATTTGCTGGGAATGAAGACTCTTTACACTGACAATGTTTTATTTGCTGAGAGTGCTTATAAATGGCTGCCTGAAACCTTTTATCTTATTTGTTCATTTATAAACGAAACAGTTGGGACCTTATCTTTACTTAATGCATATGGTATTCCGGTTATAACCAGAGACCTTTTAGTTAAAAGAAAGTGACAGCAGCTTTTGCTTTCAACCAACCCATAAAATGAAGATGAGGGAATAGATTAAGTGCTAAAATAGGAACCTAACCCTTAGCAGCCATGTAGGAGTTAGAAGCAAAGGCTCCTGCTATTGAATAGATAGCCTCTTTGAAGTGATGAATGATACATGTTAGCAAGGATCCCTCCTTAGCTACTTCTTCTCAAAAGATCCTCAACCCAGAGCGGCCAGTACCTGTGGTGGTACAGTGGTATAGAGGGTGCCTAGCGAGGCCGAGAGGGCTTTACTAGCTTCCCTGACGAAGTCATGTGCCCAGTGTGGGGCTGTGTCTGCCGTGTGGGTGGGGCATGCCCTCGAGTGTCTCCATCAAGCTCTAAGCCTGCCTTATTCAGAGCTCACCCCAAGTGTTTCTCAAGACTCTACAAAGCCTTACTGGCAAGTCTGACTCATATTATTCTCTCCATCTCTTCCCATGTCTCCAGTTTCTACTTATCAACTGTACTAATCATTCTGGCACTTGATCATATGCTGTCTTGCCCCTGTGAGTGAATTACTTCATGGGTGTATGTCTTGGCTTCCTTTGAGAGAATTAATCTATTGTTCCTGTATTTTGCTAGGATTTTTGTATTTTTGAACTACTGTTCTATTGTGCACTGGTAATTGGTGGGCATTACTCTCACAGGACCCTCAGAGAATGTTCCAAGTGGGAGACCTGGAATTTCAGACCTCCAAGGGCTGGCTCCTTCCTGAGGCGCCATGAGAGATGGATGTGACGTCCTCTTAGTTTCTTGAAGTAAAATATGGTGCCCAAGTATAGAAAACATCAATATTGAGTGGGAAGGACTTCAAACCAAGGGAAAACTGGTTTTTATTAAAACAGGAGAGTTGTATTTATCCAGGAGAAGGACAAGCTACCAATCTGACCAGCTCCTGGGGGTCAGGAAGGCAAGATGGCTGTGGTCTGTCCCCTGGCTGAGAAAACTGCTGGCAAAGAAATTAGACAAGGTGATGGCCAGGCAAAAGAGCCCTTCAACATCATCTTCAGACCAGAAGCTTGATTTTTGGAAATGTGACAGCTTTTATGTTGTCTGTTCACTGACTTGACTTTCTTTCTGCTCCCTCCTGGTATCAACACCTTGGACAATGTCCACCTGTGCTACGGGGACCCAGGGAAAGGGCGTTTGTTAAGGGCAGGTCAGAGCTTCGAGGAGGGAGCCCTGCAACCGTAGAGCGCTGTGTGTCTTGTGCTGACGTAGAAGTGATTCCCGTGCTTCCCAGCTGACTCGTAGGCTCCACGGGAGGAGTCCAACCTCCAGCTGGTGAATGGGTAGGTAAGGTCCGAACACAAAACATCGGAGCCAGAAATGAACTGAACTGGGACAGCAAGAGGCCTTGGAGTTGCCCGTGATGGCTTTCAGATTGTGTTCTTAGAGAAAAGAGATCACCTAGTATTCTTTTATAATAAAGTTAGGAAATGGGTATTTTTTTTCTTGATTTCTGGAACAAAAGGGTGAAGATTAAACATAAGGAAGGACTTCTTGATAATGAAAGGAACAAAGACAACAGAATAGGAAAGATTCTTCCCTGAGAGAGTTTAAATTTGGGAGATTTGTACAAAGTTGATATCTTAAAAAGAAGGGGAAAGAAAAGGAAAAGGAATTTTGCGACTGTCTGGCACAGACTTGGCGGTTGGAGGGCGATGCGTCCCCCTCCACGCCCCACGAAGAGACTAGCGGTCGAGAAGGCGCACATGACTCGCCTCTCTCCAATCCGAACTGTTCTTTCTCTTAAGGGTGTCGTCTTGAACAAATACTCTTGTTTAACCTGTTCTATTGACAGTAAAGTAAAAGTAATAGTAACTGTTCTGATTCTTCGGAAGATTGTTTGGAGGTCAGTGACCAATGAACTGTTTGGGGGAAATCTTTGCACAGTGTAGAGTACATTAAAATTGAAGGTGTTATTATTATTATTATTTATTCTTTCTTTTTTAAACCTGGGACTTGTTGCTTCCTTCTCTCTGGCCTCTTAAACATAAATCTTTGTTCCTTTTCTATCAGTTTCCAAGAATAACCGGAACCCCAGCATGTAAGCCTCATCCATATTTACTCAGCAAATTCAGAGAGGCTCAGGCCTGTGTGGGCGGGCGGGGGGCGGGGGGAAGTCTGGGTACCCGGGAAAGACAGCCTATCGGGGAGCTGCTTATGTAACAGTGGAGAAATCTGTGAGAGGTACGTTGTATTGGACTTACAGCTGCTGCTTTTTAACCTTCTCATCTCTCAAACACTTCAAGCGAACCTAGACTAAGGGTAATCAACCATCTAAGCAATTGCCTTAGCTGTCAGTCTGTAAGGAGGGCACTGAACATCACTCAGGGCACTAAAATATCATTAGAATAACTTGAAAGAGGATATTTTTTAAAAATCACGATTCTTCTCATGAAGAGTCCTGAGTGGGGTTGGAATAGTTACTCTGATAAGCCACCTGGGGATGGGTTGGAAGGTTTTATCTATCTACAGAAAGCACAACCCTCAGACAGTGCCTGGGACTCAAAACTGGAACTCAGTAACAATTTGTTGGCTAACAGATTGAATGAATGAGTATGACATTTCTGAATTGAGCCTGAGGCAGGCAATAGTCAGGCCTTTACGGTATCTGGGCCCTGGTGGAGCCACGAGGGAAGTCCCGGAGGGGCGTGTTCCCTGGGGCATGCAGAGCCGGTCGCCGTCTGACTGGCCGGTGTGCAGGACAGCGAGTGAACCCTGGTCTCTGCGCTTTCCCCTGCTAGCCTCCTGGGGCCTCGCAGATCCTTCTGCGGGGAGCTGACCTCAACAAAGACCCTGTCGATGCCGTCCCCCTTTCAGATACTGCTTCATAAAAGAAATTCAAGAAGTCACTTCTTCAGGTGTGGCTTAACAGGGTCCCGTTTGGGAGCCAACTCTGAAAGGGTATAAAGATGTTGGACATTTGGCTGCTTTGCTTATTTGCTGGGTGACTTTGGACAAGTAACCTAAACTCTGGGCTTTAATGTTCCCATGTACACGGAAGCCAAATGTTCCTGGGCCGCCAACGCGCATGGGTACCAGTGAGGCCACGTTAACATCAGCGCGAAAATGCGTTGACTGCTTGGCCCAAGCCCAGAGCTGCACAGTCTCAGGGCCACACTTCTCATCTCCCCTGTCCTTTCCGAGGCGTGTCGGCTGGCCCTCACACATGCCATGTTCTGCCGACAAGCTATTTGGGGACGAACCCTGGCTACTGTCATTGCTGCCGTGGCTGGGGTCTGATACAAAAAACAAAAAGTTTATAAGGACCTTTCCTTATTGACAAAGCTTTAGTGACACACTCTCATAGAGTATTTTCAAAGGATCAGAACCGTTAGGTAGGAAACATACAAATATGGACATAAGGAAGAGACCTAAATTGTAAGCATGGCTTTAGGAAGAACGCGGGAACTGGCACTGTTGCCCGTCCTGAACAAGGCCTCAGCTGTGCCAGGGGCGCTTCTGGCATGAGGACAGCAGGTGGCAGCAGAACCAAGCTCTCTAGTAGCAGAAGCTTCTGGAGTTTCAGATGGTTCTCAGATGAGAAGGAGCTTTTAGTAAAAACCTAATCTAAAAACCCAAACTCAGCCTGAGAACAAAATCAAAACGAGCGAGGAACTGGCGCCATCAGCCTGAGCCACGGCAGAGCCAGATGGCGTTCCCTGCCTGCCATCCACAGGGCTGTGGCTTGTCTTTCCCAGCGATTCTGGGCTTTCTACGACAACGGCCAGGAAAGGAACCAGGGTCTGTCTCTCCTTGAATAGTCACGTGATGGGGTCCTGTCCCACTGGTGCCCTTGTCGTATGTTGAAGCTGGTTGGTCAGGAAACAAGCTCTGTCCAGGCGTGAACACACCAGAGATGTCAACTCAGGACAAATTTCTGCATAAAGAAATAGCTTGTAAAAGGAGATTTCACAGGCAATAAAAGTAAATGTAGTACTGATATATACTACAACATGGATGAACCTCAGAAACATCATGCTACATGAAAGAAGGCAGTCCCAAAAGACCACATAATGTATTTATAGGAGGTCCGGAATAGGCAAATCTAGAGACAGAAAATAGATTGGTGGTCGTCTAGGCCAGTGGTTGAGAAATGACTGTAAGGAGTACAAGGTTTCATTTGGGAGGGTGATGAAAACGTTCTAAATTTAGATTATGGTCATGGTTGCCTAACTCAGTAAATATACTAAAAACTATTGACTTGTATACTTCAAATGGGTAAACTTTATAGTACGTAGATAATCTCAATAAAGCTATTCTAAAAAGAGATATAAAAAGGAAAGTATACTAGTAGACTTTTATCACTAATATATTTCAAGTGAAAATAAACCTTAAATAACTATTCAAGGAGAGAGAGACAGAGAGAGAGAAAGAGAAAGGCTCCAGCTGCCACAGAGAGAACAGGACGTTGGTTAGAATCATGACTCAGGTGTGTTGGTGAATTTACTTTTTGTTCAGATTGTGATGTGATAAAGGCACAATGTGCTTCCTGCCTCAGCCACACACTGTCCATCCTGCAGAAGCACCAATGCACGCACATCTTGAGGAGTGACTGGAGGATGTGGGCTACAATCACACTCATTCAGAGATGCTGCTCTCCCTGGAAAGAAGACAGCACGGGCCAGTAGAAAGAGCAAAAATCTGCAGCCGCATGGAACTGGTTTCAAATTCCAGATCCTCTTTGCTATGAGGTCTTGGATTTCTTTTTTTCATATCCACATCTCAAGGTTGAGTAAGAATGCAACATAAAATGTGAAAATGCCTAGCCCATAATAAACATGGTTCGTTTTCTAGAATGTTCATCCTAGCCAGCCAAATCACATTTAATCTCCAAATCCAGCCGTGCCACGGTTTACTATTAGCGCAGCTCTAAAGGTGCTCGCTACTGCCCTCCACCTCCACCCACGAATCCACGTTCAATCGGCAATCTTATTATCACCTTTTACAGCAATGAGAGGACCCTGAGAATTGAAATTTTAGGTCAATAACAGTCCGGTGTTGGGAAGGATCTGAGTGGGAGAGAACCCCTCCCCCAGCACCTGAAGCGCGAGACTGGAGCCAGTGATCCCACCTGCAGTGATACCCTGGATGATGCGGCGCAGTGCGAACCTACCCCCACCAGAACCACAGGTTCGTAGTCACGTACTTGAGATGTTATCATCAGAAGCGTTTCTAGGAACTATGGAATATTAGGGGGGAAAAGTCAGCATATCAGTCTACATTGTACTTCAAATTCATGCAAAGTTTTAACTCTATGAGCATTCTAGAGTTGAAATTTTGAGAGTGGCTTTGAGAGTAAAAATGTACTCTGTTCACAGTGTAATGGGTGAGAACATGGGCTTAGAAACCAGGTTCTCTTCTTTCAAAATTTGTTTTCACCTCCTGAGAAACCAGCACAGCTACTTTGCTTTTTTGTGCTTTGGTTTTCTCATGTATCAGCTGAGGAGATAATGGTATCTGTCTTACAAGGCTATTGTAAGGAGTCTATGAATTAATGTTAAGTGTTAGAACAGTGCTTAGCACATCATAAGCGTTCAACAAATCCATTCAGTCAACAGATGTTTATTGAATATAGTTGCGGCTCAATGTGTCAGTCACTGTTTTAGATGCTGGGAATGCTGAAGTCAACAAAACAGATTACACCCCTGCTCCATTAAGTCTCATGATGCTTACTTTCCCTGTGAGTTATGTCCCCCTCCTCCAATTCACACGTGGAAGCCCTAACCCCAAATTCGGAGTCTCTTGGGGAAGTAATTAAGGTTAGATGAGGTCATGAGGGCGGGGCCGGAAGAGGAAGAGGTAGAATAGAAAGATAGAGGCAGTACTCTCTCTGCCACGGAAGAACACAGAAAGAAGGTGGCCCTCTACAAGCCCGAAAGAGGCCCCAGGAGAAATCAGTCCTGCATATGTCTTGATCTTGGACTTCTAGCCTTCAGACTGTGAGATATAAATGTCTGTTGTTTAAGCCACCCAATCTATGTTATTCTGTCATAACATCCTGAGCCGACTAATACAGATTTGTATGTAAGTATATATTTGAAATAGGAGTCTTGCCTGGGTACATGGTGGTTTTACTGAGGGAAAGAGCCCTATGCTAGACTACAGTGAGAAGCCCGTTTCCCCTTTTTTTTCGCAATGCTAGCCACTCTCCACAGTGTAGCCTGGGAGGAGCCACTTGATGACTCTCTTCTTAGATTCCTGCCTCTGCAGAATGATGAACTAGATGGTCCCTGAAATATTTGGTTGTAATAACAATTCACCTCCTAAATACATTACACAGACAAATGAGCTAATGCTTAGGGCAGCAGAGAGGGTGTCCTTAGGGTAGACACTGATTATCTGGATTGTCCTTTTCAGAAGGAAGATTAATTAAATCCCTATATTTGGATTTGGCTTCCTAGTTAGCAATGTTTCCTTCCTGGAAAAGAAATAGTTGGTGTGCGTCAGACAGAACAGCTCCTCCAGACCCTGTTCTCCCTCTTCCTTGGCTAATCGTGGGCTCTGACGGTGCGATTCTCCTAGAGTCTTTTCCTTCCCAGGTAATGGCCGAGAGAACCGGGCTTCTGTGTTCCCTGGCGTTTTTTGGTAAAAGGCTGATGTCTCATTGATTCATTCTCATTTCACCTATTACTTTCACAAAAACAAACAACAAAAGAAAACAAACCTGTACATTGTAACTGCACAAGAAAATCATTTTTAAATTGTTCAGGCATTTTGTAAAATTTGATTTTTATGCTTTCACTCACCTTTAAATGCTTTCACTGGGGTGTCTGGAATGTGAAAGATTTACTCAAGTTCTTTTGCTCTTGGAGTCTCCAAATCCTCTGGGCCAGCGACAGCCTCTAGGAATGTATCTAAGGAAGCATCCTATCACCTCCGTTCTTTAGTCTGTGGGTGCTTTCCACTGTCCAATACACTACGTGAAGTAAGAGTCTTCCTCTGTTAGCTCTGGGGCAGTGGAATTGAGGGACAAGCACAAAGAACTCAGAGTATCAGAGTATATTGTATAATGGGGCTGTCAGGTGGCTCGTGATGGCAGAGATATTTTTTCCTGGTGATGAGACTAGGAGGATCTTCATAAATCTGACAGATGGAGTATATTTTCACTTCTGAACAGTCCATTTTATAATAGATTGTTTCTCAAAAAGGAATTAGAAATGAGATTTTTTCAAATATAAAAATGCTCAATCTCATTCTTCACATAAATGCAAATTAAAAGTACATGTAGAGACTTAGCAGATGGGCAACAATTTAAAAGAAGTGAAAACCTCCTTTCTTGGCATTCTCACATAAAGGTGGTGGGAGTATACTTTGCTGTATGGAGGAAAATTTGACAGTATCTATCAAATATTGTCATGCACAAAGCCTTGGATTCAGTAATTCCTCTTCTAGGAAATCATCCCACAGATATTCCAGACATGCGCTCAAAGATGTAGGTATAAAAGTATTTATTGCAGAATTATTTGTGAAAGAAAAAGAAGGCATAAAGGAACATGAAGAAGAGTGGCTAAATAAGTTCGTAAGCTAGAGTATACTCATATAGTGGGATACTATTAAAGAACAGCCTCCGTGCTGTGTTGCGAAGGGGGAAAAGGTACAGAAACATAGGTAATTCCATTTGTTTTACGTATAGAAATTAGTGGCACAGGTTGCATCTGGGGAGGGAAATTTGAAAAGTTTTTCATTCATACCCTTATTTTTCACCACATATTTTTTTAACATTTGGATTTTGTATCACTTGTGTTTTATTACATATTTTGAAATTTAATTAAAATTTTAATACCCACTAAAGTGATGCAAAAATATATAGAAATAATAGCTTACATGCATTAAATTTTGCTGTAATGTCAGGCACTGGTTTACTAAACACTTTGCACATATCGTGTGATTTGATTCAACCATAAACTTATAAGGGGGTTACTACTGTTACTTCCATTTCACAGAAAGGGGGAGAGTTGTGGTAAAGAGAAGCGGAATAACCCACCCCCAGATTCCCACCTTGTTGGTGACAGAGCTGAGGTTTGAACTCAGGCAGCCTGGTTCCAGAGACCAGACTTTTAGCCACCATACTACAATGCTCCTATATAGTCTTAGGCCTCCAAAAGGAACTCTTAATTATAGTGTAGCCAGAGTAAAACTTAGATAACCAATTCAGATCTGCAAGAAATACCTTCTTTTTTCTTCTGAATTAACTTAGATTCTGAGCCCCCATCCTGCTTGATTGACAGGAAATGTAATTTCAGTCATTATTGGAGTTCTCCCCTTTAAGTGTTATACAAGGTCCTGGGGTCTTACCTGGGACCAAAACCTGGCAGAGACCCTGCCGGTTGTCAGCCCACACCAGTTACCACAGAGATGTCCTCTGACCCAGTTCAACACTCTCCAGCATGTGACCCTACCCATTCTGACCCCCAGCCTGCAAACATCATTATATTCCCGGAAAATTTTCTCCTTCCCTTTTCCCTCTGCTTTCAAAGGCATCAAAATATTCTCTTCAATGAGCTCAGGTTTTATCTAGAGACAGCCAGATCATTCTGCAAAAAATCTCTAAGGTGAGAAATTACTAAGGGCCTATTTAACTTGCTTAGGTCAAAGGAGAAGAGAAAATATGAGAAGAAGACTAAGAAATTTATTTCTAGATAAATTATCCTGCCACAGAGTCAAAGCTGCAGAAAACAAAGTACTTTTGGGTTGGAATTCACTTCCTTCATCATTTCCCTGTGCAAGGGGTTGACTTGGGTGTTTCTGGAATGATGGTTGTCATCAGTAAATAAAAGGATGTTTTCCATTAGCAACAGATTTGAACTGAGACACGGGACAGTTAACACCTGCAGTTTGATTGCAAAGGCACACAGAATACACTCTGCAAACGGGTCAAAAACCTGCTGGGAAAGAGAGAATAGTTTCCTTTTATACCTTAAAAGTCCTCAGATAAAATCAGTCACATTCCCAGCCCCCGTTCAGCTAACCAACCTGTTAAGTGCAGAAAAGACAAGATCGGAATCCAAGGAAGGAAATGTTGGAATCCAAGGGCCTGGCATCAAAGAGAATGGACTTAAATAGAAACCAGGTTGATACCGGGACTTCAGGGTGGTTGTAACAGGCAGGAAAAGGGAGATATATGATCTAAGCACAGAATCTTTTGACTGTAGGAGCCTGGGTAAGAGGTCTGCCCCAAATTCCATCTGCCACCAATGAGAACAGAAAGGAAATGGGTGGTGAGAGCCAAGCTGGGAAAGAGGCCAAGATGGGTGTGCCTCCGGTGTGTTCAGTAATCGTGTCCAGCTCAGCAAATCTGAGTTTCTTTAGTCTTCAGGCTACTATCCCTCTTAATAAGCAGGAAACATTTGATCTTAAGCAGTTTCTAGAAACCCAGTTACCCCCAGCCTTTGTCTAAGTTTTGCCAAGGAAAAGGAATTGCTATAGCAGTGGTCATATTTTCTGGCCAGGTAATTCCTGGCCCTTTGCTCCACCTAGTGGACTTCCAGGCTACAGAGGCTCTGAAAGGAGACCAGTGGTGAGAAGGGTGTACTTTTGCTGATAAATCTGGACTTTTGTCCACTTCTTTATAGATAATACACTGCTCCGCCCCAATCTGTCCTTGTTCATATTGAGTGAGCTCTTTCATTTATCCCATTAAAGTTAAATGTGTAGTTGTGAGTCAGCAGAATCCAATGTGTCTCTTTTCTCTCTTCTTAATACATGAATAGAATTATGTGATCAGGAGATCCATATTGGCACAGAAAAGTATATTATATTATAACCTCTGGTGGCCAACCTCAATCAAACTGCAACAGGGTCATTTAGTTAGATAACAGCCCACCTACTTTCCACCCTCCACGGAGTGCCTTTGAGCAATAACTGGTTAAATAGTCATAGGACTTTTTCAAGAAGTTTCACACTGAATTATAAAAGGAGATGAAAGAATATTATAAAGTATAATAAAGCTAATGATTTCAGGTACAAAGGGATTCAGAGCTGATTCTTACACAAAATCCATACGTGAAGATAAAGATTAGTACCAGTCTATGTTTAAGCCATTAGGGTATACAAAATGAATTCAACGTTTTATACTTATTGAATAGCCTGCAGTGCTCCTGTCAATCACTAGCCTTAAAAATCAATCAAATCATTATTCTTTATTTCTTACATATAGTTGATATTTAATTGCTGTTATGGGTTGAATTATGTCCTTAAATTTTCATGAGTTCAAGTCCTAACCCCTCATACTTCAGAATGTGACCTTATTTGGAGGCAGGGTCTTCACACAGGTAACCAAGTTAACATGAGGACATTAGAGTGGGCCCTAATCTAAATGACTAGTGTCCTTATAAAAAAGGGAAATTTGGACACAGAGACAAACACACAGAAAAGAAGAACACCAGGTGAAGGTAAAGACAGCCATCTACAAGCCAAGCAGAGAGGCCTGGGACAGATCGTTCCCTCACAGCCCTCAGAAGGAGCCAACCCTCTGACCACCTTGATCTTGGACTTCTGGCCTCCAGAACAGCAAGATAATAAACTTCTCTTGTCTAAGCTACCCAGGTGCTTCGTTACAGCAGCCCTGGCAACCTTCATTGGCCTTTGGCAAATGAATAAGAAGCTCTCTGATAATTATCATCATCATCATCATCATCATCATCATCATCATCATCATCATCATCCATAAAATGCTAGAGTTCAAAGGCATCTCAGAAAATATATTGCTCAACTCCCTGGTTTTGAAATAAAGTTCCTACGGTCACACAGCAAGTTGGTGATTTAGTCACCCCTTTAGCTCGACCTTCAGTATACATGTTCTATCGTAGTCAGCCAGCTATTTAAAAAACAGTGGCAAAATCAGCCTATTATGATGATTAGATCCAAAACTTTGTTGGAAAGAATTTCCTGGGGAACAATGTGCAAGCATAGACTCTTTCTAAGTATTTGCTCATGCAAGCATGTGCTAAACAGAGAATTAATTGCTGACTAGATGCCAGTCGGAAGATTGACATCCAGTGGAACAGTGAAACAGGTAACTTGACCTCTGGCTGGGTCTATAGGATCCATCATCCCTGTGGGCAGGCACTTGGTTGTGGTAATGATCTGGCTCTGGCTGGAGGGCTGCCCCTATCCCATGGAGGATGACTCACCAGAGTGACTTAATCACCTGTGGGTCAGAAGCTCAGGCTCATGTGAGCAGGGTGGGGGCTGGGCGATCAGAACCTGAGTATTCATAAGAACGTGGCGATGTTAAAATAGTTAACATGCTATTGATTAAAGTACACAGCACAAGTAATTACTAGAAACCCCAAACCCGCTATCACTTATGATTATGGAGATCCGATCTAATATCACACAGAAAGCCCAGTTTCAACTTTGCAGCAGAGACCTTTGAAGAGTGTCCAGGAGTAATTGGCATTTAATCAATGCAGTCATTACCACAGCACATGGCTCCTGCGGCTTCAGGCCCTCTTGCAGCCACTGACCTGCAAAAGGGAGAAAATGTCTGTGCAGTTTCACCACTGACAACATTTGATTCACAGTTCCGGACCAGGTCCAAGTGGAAAATGCTAACATTTTTATATTTGAGAAATACAGGTTCACTGTCCATAAGAATTCAGTCTGTATTGGTAATTGTATAAACACTTTTGCGTGTTTTCCATTTAGAGAGGCCTAATCAGCGTTAACTTTGATAGACAGGAGGGTAAATGCTACAGCAGGCTGCCAGGCATTTGCTTTTCATCTAATCTTCTCTAAACCTTCTATGAAACATTGGGAAGAATATGGCTGCTTTCTCACTCCCTGAGATATGGAAGGAGCATGTGCGACTTATAACTTAGGAACAAAGAAGTATTGACCCTGCTCTTGGTTTTTCTTCAAAAAAGTGTTACCATTGGGTATCAAACTGGATTCTGAAAGGAGAATATACTTCTCTTGGAGGGTAGACACTAGTCTTAGGCCTATACCCTCTCCCCTTTTCCTGGTAAGAGCTCATAGTTCGCTTTCACCCGCCTTGTAAAAGGAAGTTAGGAGAAAGAGAAGGCTCAATTTCCCCTCTCAGCATCTTACAAGTCCTTAACACGTGACCAATGAGAGGAAGTGAGGAGAAAAAAAATATCCTTGAACTCAAGGAGCCACAAAATGTTTGCTTAGACAATGGTGGTCTATTTCAGTGCTTTTCAGAGGGTACTCCTAAATTACCCACTTCAGAATGATCTAAAGAGCTTGTCAATAATGCTGATTGCCAGGCCTCTGTGTGTGCGCTAAATCAGAAGTGATGGGAATAGGCCCTTGCAATGTGTGTTGTTATCAAGTGTCTCCAGGAACTCCTATATCCACTGAAATGGATTCTATTCACCTTCCCTCTGTCTCAACAGTGCTGTGCTCTGTTTCAATGAGAAGGCTCAATTTCTTCTCTGTCTACACTTACTCCCTTGGTGTTATCTAGTCTAATGAGGTTAAAGTGTTTTTATATTCAAATAGCACTCAAATGAGCATCTGCAGCCCACGCCTTTCCCCCAAATGCCAGAATTCTATATCTAACTGCCCGATTGATGCCTAAAAGGCATTTTCAAAAACTAACTCTTTAATTTTCTCTCTGAACTTATTTTTTCTCATCTCAGTAAATGGCAGCACAGTTCCCCCCAAAACCTTGGAGTCATTCTTGATTCTGTCCTTGACATCGTCCTCATTTTCTCTCACACTCACATCCAACCCCTCAGAGCTCTTTCAAAATATGCCCGCATGTTCCTCTGTTCCCTGGGCTACTTCAGCAGCCTTCTGTTTGGTTTCTCTGCTTACTTTCTGTGTCAGTCAGAACTCAGCTGAAGAGAACAGAAGCCATTCCAGCTACTTGAAGCAGAGAAGGATTGAATGCAGGTGTGGTAGGTTGGTGCTACAACCTTCCCATCCCACGTACATTGCCACAACTCCCCTCCAAAAATGGAGTCTCTTTTTCCCTTTAATTCTGGGTCAGTCCTCTGATTAACTCTGACAAATAGAATGAGGCAGTGATGCTGAGTGACCCCCAGACCTAGCCATAGGAGGCTTTTGCAGCTTCCATTTTCACCCTCTTGAAAGGCACCCTTCATATAAGGCAGCTCAGGCTAGATTAGTGAGTGCTCAGAGTGGGCTCAGAGTGTTAGGCACCCCATCCAAGATAGAGAGGGCTCAGAGTGTTAGGCACCCCATCCAAGATCAAAGACATGTGAGGGAGGCCATCTAGGACCTTCAGACCTAGCATAGCTGACAACTAAATGCAACTACACATGTGAACCCAGGTGAGATCAGCAGGAGTGCTCAGCCAACCTAAGTTTGGAGGGGTGTTCATTACATAGCAACAGATAACTGAAACGTTAGTGAAGTTAGGGCTTGCAAAACCTTTGGAGGGTTTAGGGGCAGGCTCTAGGCTAGGCCCCCAGCAGCGACTCCCACAACACCGCAGAACTGGCCTGCCAGAGGAACGGCTACTTCTGCCATGATCCAGGAGCTAATGACCAGGAAGCCGTCATCCATTTTCTAGGTCTAGAAACACACCTCCTTGGCTATGATCTGCCATCAGGAAGTCACTACAAGATCTGTTGGCTGCAGAGCCATACCACAGTCATTTTACATGAGCAAAATGTGTGATTAATGTGCTGTTACCACCTTTACCCTCACTTACGTTAGTTCTGAATTCAAGACTTGCAAAAAACTAATTATATCTGAACCTCTAGCTTCAAGAGAGTCTGAGAAATCTAATCTTAGCTTTTTAGCCTATGCACAGCTGAAAGGCACAGAAAAAATGATTTTAAAACATGTTTTGATAGGCCCCAGAAATCTAACCTGCAGTACAATGAACATAGACAATAATATTATACCATAATTATAGAATGCAATAAATACCACTACGATGGCAATCTTACTACAATATGTAGTTGTAGTAAAGTAAACATTGTACACCTTAAATCTATACAATCTTATATGTCACATTTAAATAAATAATTTTTTTTGCTGTTATAGCATCTAAAATCATGCCTACACATGAGATGCTCATTGAATATTTGTTAAATGACTGAACTAAAGCTTGATAAAGGAAGGTTATAGTTTAGAGACGATCGTCTCTAGTTAGCCCAGACTATGACACTCTCCATGCCTAAAACCCTGGTTTCTGTCATTCTCCTCGATGCCTGTATCCTGGAGTATCAAGAAGTATTTAGATCCCTGGCTGGTGTAGCTCAGTGGATTGAGCACAGGCTGCGAACCAAAGGGTCGCCAGTTCAATTCCCAGTCAGGGCACATGCCTGGGTTGCGGGCCAGGTCCCCAGTGAGGGCCAGGTGAGAGGCAACCATACATTGCTGTTCTCTCCCTCTCTGTCTCCCTCCCTTCCCCTCTCTCTAAAAAATAAATAAATAAAATCTTTTTTTTTAAAAAAAGAAAGATTTAGAATTCAAGGTTTTTTTCAGCCTAGTACTTACCATCTTTACTATCACTGTTCAACCATCTTGAGTCAAGCACTTCTGGTCTTTTTTTTCCTTTTGTAATAAATTTTCATTTAAAAGGTGAATGTGGGAGGATAGGAAATTCTTGAAGGGCAAGCTCCTCAGTCTTTCCTGCTCCCCATGGCTTTGGCCACTATCTCTCTCTGAAGGCTTGTTCTCCAGGATACTGACAGCTTGATTTCTCTGGGTAACATCATGCAAAGGAAATTAGCTCAGTATGTCTTCTACTGAATTCCATCTGTAGCTCAGTGTTTTAAGGTGTTTGTGAACAAGGCTACAGAGCAATTTGATAAGACAAGGCAATGTTCCAGTCTCTGAGAATATTTCTCCCCTCCCAAAACATTTTTAAATACCACTGAACAGCCCAAAAATCTACCCATGCATGAGCAATCTCCTGCAATGTACAGAAAGCTTTTCAGGTGTCACATCCACAATAGCAGGTGGTTCCTTGGGGTAGAAAAATTATGGCAAGGACAAAGAGACAGAAAGCAAACTGTTTCAATATTCTGGGTACAGTTTCCCCAAGTGAATCATTCCCATATGCCTACTCTTACCATGGGCCCCTTTCCAGAGGAACTGGGCTGTGTGAATGGACATGTGGAGATGCATCCTGATGGGCAGACTTCAGTGGTGCCCATATTTGGCAGATCCAATTAATCTTTAGATATGTAGCTACTCTTATAGCTAATCTTCAGATATAAGCTACTCTTCTGTAAGTCTCAAGAGGCAAAATTTGAACATGGATTTGATACCTGTTTTTGCTTCCATTGTAATAAATACATAATCTTGTTATGAAGATTTAGTAGTGCTCATCTGAGGCAAGGCTGCTTCTAAAATTCTATATAAATTCATTTTAAATATTTTATTTATTTTTAGAGAGAGAGGAAGGGAGGGAGAAAGAGGGGGAGAGAAATATTAATGTGTGGTTGCCTCTTGCATGCCTCCCACTGGGGATCTTGCCTACAACCTAGGCATATGCCCTGACTGGGAATCAAACTGGTGACCCTTTGGTTCACAGAGTAGCATCCACTGACCACACCAGCCAGGGTCATAAAAACTCATTTTAAATAAAAGCTTGTAAGGAAGGCTGAGACTAGAGCAATTTGCAAAGGTGACCATTTAATTCACTTTTTATTATGAAATATTTGAGACATACAGAAAGTTTAAGGAACAGGTATTTATTTTTTAGTGAACTTTTCTTGCTTGTGAGATAAAAACCTGGACTAGTGAAAACGACTTCATTTCCAGAAAGAAGTACAGCAAAGCTGGAAATTAAAAGTTTTGTATAGTTTTTTTTTTCTCCGTAGTGTATAAGACTAGCATTCTTATCATTTATAAGCATACCACATCTTCCTTATTGAAAATAGAGATGTTGGTGTCACCATCTTAAAACAAAAATCAACTAAGGTCTACCAGGGAAAGATGTATACAGGGAGCTTGTTAATGGAAAAGTTCACTTTGTTTGGATGGAAGACACCTACATTGGAAACCAAAAAGAAAACAGAGTCATTAAGCTAATTCATTCTGGCCCCTGCAGACCTCAGAGTGGTGTCATTTACTAGCCAGATGACCATCGGGCACATTCTTTATAATAATAGGCGTTACCTCTTAGAGTTGGCGCATGTAAAGCTCGTAGAACAGCGTTGGCACACCATAAACCCTCAATAGCTGTTAGCTCACTTTCTCTCGTCTCCTCAACGGAATGTTACCTCCGCATGAGAGCACAGCTTTTGTCTTATTTAGTTCTGTGTCCTCAGCTTCTATTTTTCCTACAGCAGTCATTCCATAAAGATATGCCGAATGATTAATTCTTGAGAGTAGTTAGTCTCTGGGGTTGAAAGTGAAAGAGAATTAGTCCTAAGTTATATATCTAGCAAGAGAAAAACAGACTTTGGGTTAGGGTAGGTTGGGGACGGAGGAAAGAACCCTAAAGTAAGATGAGAAGGCCCATATTCAAGTTTAAATTTTTCTAACTCTCTGAGTGTAAAGACTAAGATTTTCTTTCTTAATTTGTAAAATGGGAATAACTTCCAAGGTTATTCTGAGGACTAAATTAAGGTGTATGTGAAAGCTCATAATAAACTATAAAGGGATATACAAAGACATGATATTAATTTTTATCTCAGTAAGTTTATCCTTTGGATAACAACAAAATGATTCTATGCGAGTCTTAGAAGAAAGAATCTTTAGCTAAAGATTTAAGTACTAAAAATATTCAACCCCAGAGGTACCACAGACATTGACTAATTTTTTCCATCTGTGCAGTTTAGGGTAGATTTGGCATGCACTCAATACCAGGCAAGAAAGAAACTATGGTTTAGGCTGCTTTTAAAGTTTAAAAAAAGGCAGAAAAGGAAACCATTTCTTTTTATAAGCACGAATGTTAAAATAGAGAAAGCCTTCATAGAGTAATGCATCACCAAAGCAAGACTATTTAATCCATATCCGCCTACCTTTCCCTCTCCCCATTTATGTTCTAATTAGTTAGATGTTTTATATACAATGATTTATGTATTATGGTCACTTCCTCTTTATCGAGAAAAGACATACAGATCATTCTTTATCAGCCACATGTGACTCAGAGGTCAGAAGAGCAGTTCTTTGTGGGGTGCTATCTATAGATTAATAATATTTAACAACCTGGTTTCCAGAGACAGGGATTATTGTAAACATGATGGCTTTAAGATTAGGCCTCACCCAAGATGCTTCAACAGAGTGTGAGTTTGAGGTTGAGAAACTAACTTGAGGGGAAAAAAAAAAAGGGAAAAAAAGCCACAGTGAGTGAGCTGATGACTCACTGTCCCTTCCTTGAACTTCAGGAATGACAAGATGGAAGAGAAAAAAAAGGCACTGCCCCACTGCAAACCAGATGTTTCATGAAAGACAAGAACTTCAGGGAATTTACAGATCTATAGATGTTCTCAGGGTAAAGACAATACATATAATTTTCATGAACAAGTTGTTAAGTGCATCAAAGACAGGAAACTAAACTTGGTTACACTTTACCATCAGAGTTATCATACTAAATCTGATCATTTTAGAAGTACTGTCCTGCTTAAAAACCACAATAATTCTGCATTGCTACTGGATCAAGTCTAAAGTACAATGGCATAGAATATTCTTTTTAAAAAAAAATATTTTATGCCCTGGCTGGCATAGCTCAGCAGATTGAGCACAGGCTGCGAACCAAAAGGTTGCAGGTTTGATTCCTGGTTGGGGCACATGCCTGGGTTGTGGGCCAGGTCCCCAGTGGGGGCCACATGAGAGATAATCACACATTGATGTTTCTCTTTCTCTCTTTCTCCCTCCCTTCCCCTCTCTCTAAAAATAAATAAATAAAATCTTTAAAAAAAGATTTTATTTATTTATTTTTAGAGAGAAGGGATGGGAGGGAGAAAGAGGAGAGAAATAGCAATGTGTGGTTGCCTCTCATGCACCCCTACTGGGGACTGGGCCTGCAACCCAGGCATGTGCCCTGACTCATGTGTCTGGAATCAAACTAGCAACCCTTTGCTTTGCAGTCCAGTGCTCAATCCACTGAGCCATACCAGCCAGGGCCGATGGCATAGAATATTCTTTATAACAAGATCCCAAACTTCCTTGATAGCTTTATCTTCTAATTTATTCTTTTTAAATTATATTTTATTGATTATGCTATTACAGTTGTCCTGAATTTTCCCCCTTTGCCACCCTCCACCTAGCCCCGCCCACTCCCTCAGACAATCCTCCCACCACTGTTCATGTCCATGGGTCATGGTATATGTTCTTTGGCTACTCGATTTCCTACACTGTACCTTATATCCCCGTGGCTATTATGTGGCTATTACTTCTTAATCCCCTCACCTCGTCACTCACTCTCCTCCACCACCTTGCCATCTGGCAACCATCAAAATGTTCTTGGTATCCATGATTCTGTCTCTGCTCTTCTTGTTTGCTTAGTTTGTTTTTTAGTTTCAATTGTTGATAGATATGTATTTTTTGCCATTTTATTGTTCCTAGTTTTGATTTTCTTCTTTTTCTTAAATAAGTCCCTTGAACATTTAATATAATAATAGTTTGGTGATGATGAACTCCTTTAGTTTTTTTCATGTTTGGGAAGTACTTTATCCTCCCTTTGATTCTAAATGTTAGTTTTGCTGGGTAGAGCAATCTTGGCTATAGGTCCTTGTGTTTCATGACTTTGAATACTTCTTGCCAGTCTCTTCTAGCCTACAAAATTTCTTTTGAGAAACCAGCTGACAGTCTATGGGAAATCCCCTGCAGGTAACTAACTGTTTTTCTCTTGCTGCTTTAAAGATTCTCTCCTTATCTTTTTTTTTTTTTTTAAGATTTTATTTATTTATTTTTAGAGAGAGGGGAAGGGAGGGAGACAGAGAGGGAGAGAAACAGCAATGTATGGTTGCCTCTCACATGGCCCTCACAGGGACCTGGCCTGCAACCTAGGCATGTGCTCTGACTGGGAATCGAACCGGGACCCTTTGGTTCCCAGCCCACGCTCAATCCACTGAGCTACACCAGCCAGGGCTCTCTCCTTATCTTTAACCTTTGGCATTTTAATTATGATGAGTCTTGGAGTGGGCCTCTTTGCATCCATCTTGTTTGGGACTCTCTGTGGTTCCTGGACTTGTATGTCTACTTCCTTCACCAAATTAGGGAAGTTTTCTTTCATTATTTTTTCAAATAGATTTCCAATTTCCTGCTCTTACTCTTCTTCTTCTGGCACTCGTATGATGCAAATGTTCGACTTCTTGAGGTTACTTATACTATCTTTATTTGTTTTAAATTCCTTTTTCTTCTTGTTCTTCTGATTGGTTGTTTTTTGCTTCCTTATGTTCCAAATCATTGGTTTGATTCTCAACTTCATCCACTCTACTGTTGTTACCCTATAAATTGTTCTCTATTTCAAATACTGTATCCTTCATTGTTGACTGGATCTTTTGTATGCTGCTGAGGTCCTCACTAAGTGTCTTGAGCATCCTTGTAACCAGTGTTTTAAACTCTGCATCTGATAGATTTGCTTATGTCCATTTTGTTTTGCTCTTTTTCTGGAGTTTTGATCTGTACTTTCATTTGGGCCATGTTTCTTTGTCTCCTCATTTTGGCAGCCTCTCTGTGTATCAGGAAGAGCTGCTTTCACTCCATGTCTTGGTAGGGTGGCCTAATGTAGTAAGTGTCCTATAGGGTGCAGGGGCACACCTTACCCTATCACCTAACTTGGGTACTCGAGGTGTGCCCTTTATGTACACCCTCCTCTTGTAGTTGAGCCTTGGTTGCTGTTGGCAGATCAATGGGAGGAATTTACCCAGGCCAGTCAGCTGCAAGGGCTGGCTGTGACCACTGACCACGAACCTCTGCCATCCATGGAGGATCAACTGTGCAGGGGCATGGTGGTGGTGCTCTGATGTGGTCTGTAGCTGTCCGCTGGGTGTACTGGCCCTGGGGTTTTTCAGGTGGTGGACAACGTCAGCCCCCATCTGTGTGTTTCCCAGGGAACCCTGCCTGAGCTATAAAGCATCTGAGTTGGATGCTACTTGTGTTGGGATTGGAGATTCCCAGGCAAAGCCAAGCTGTGAATCTAAGCTGGCTGCTGCTAGTTCGGGGCCTGGGGCTCACTAAAGCCAGCTGTTTCTTGTTTGATAGGATTTAGGATAAGTTGTGAAGCGTGAGCCAAAACCAGCCATTCCTTTGGAAAAGCAGCTTGGGTTGGGTGGAGTCTCTGAGGATTTCCAAGGTGAGTCAGTGTTGGACTGGTTGATGGAGTCTCAATTATGGCACCAGCTTAAGGACTCTGTGGTGGGAGGGTCTAGAAAAAGCACAAAGGCCTCTGCTCACCTTGATGGTAGACACTTCAATTATACCACTGGTGACTTTCAAGCTGCTACCACAGTGCTGGAGCTCAGGAGGAGTGAGTCTGAGTAGGTGATTCCATGTGTGGGTTCTTTAAGAGGAACTGCTTGGGGCTCCAGCAGTTTCATCCACTAACTCAATCCCTGTTGGTTTTGCAGCACAAAGTTGTAGGGACTTATCATTCTACCACTGGAATCCTGGGCCGGGGGGCCTGATGTGGGGCTGGGACTCTTCGCTCCCGAGATATCCCTCCCCAAAATTATTTTAAAAAGACTTTAACCCTGGCTGGTATGGCTGAGTGGATTGAGTGTGGGCCTGTGAACCAAAAGATCACTGGTTCAATTCCCAGTCAGGGAACATGCCTGGGTTGTAGGCCAGGTCCCCAGTAGGGGGGCGTGGGAGAGGCAACCACACATTGTTTCTCTCCCTCTCTTCCTCCCTTCCCGTCTCTCTAAAAATAAATAAATAAAATCTTAAAAAAAAAAAAGACGTTATTTATCCCTAGAGAGAGGGCTAGGGAAGGAGAGGGAGAGAACATCAGCTGTGGCTGCTTCTCACGCACCCCTCACCGGGGACCCGGCCCACAACCCAGGTATGTGCCCTGACTGGGAATTGAACTGGTGACCCCTTGGTTTGCAGGGGTTCACTCAATCCACTGAGCCACACCAGCCAGGGCTCCCTCCCAAAATTTGAATCACCACAGGTGGGTGTGGGACCAGCCCGTTCCACGTCTGCACCCCTCCTACCAGTCTGGATGGATGTGGTTTCTTTAATTTTGTAGTTGCCAGACTTCCATTCAACTCAATCTGGTTCTGAGTGGTGATTGTTTTATATTTTAGTTATAATTTTGATGTGGTTGTGCAAAGAGGTGAGCCGTGTCTGCCTATGCCATCGTCCTGACCAGAAGTCTTAATTTATTCTCATTACATATCTTGGAAGGTATAGAGGACCACTTATAATTCACCAAATAAGTCAGCTACTTTTAAACTCTGGTCCATTTCTTTACACTGTTTTCTCTTCCCAGGACTCTCATCCCAGCTGGCAAACCCCTAACGGTGCTTCAAAGCCTGGCTCAAGTATCATTTCTTCTCTGTAGTTTTCTCAACTCCCACTCTCCTACTACACAGGATGAGTGTTCTTTCATCTATGGAGTCATTGAACTTTAAGCATGCCTTTGTTAAGTCACTTAACCCAATGCATTAGAGATTCTGTTCTCTCCTCAACCTACTGCATATACAATGAAAGCAAGTGTGAGCCTGCCATTGTGCAATTCTTGGTATACCACAGGAGCATAATACAGGTTTGTTGAATTGAATCAAACACAATCAAACACTAGAAGAGAACTAAAACATAAATGGATTTTCTAGTCCTAGAAATTATGCTAGGGCTAGAAGCATATGCCAAATTCACATTTGTGATTTTGCTTTTGGTCTTTGGACCAGAGAGAATATAATTTGCTTTTATTAAAAAAGTGTCATGATATGCTTCTCTAGATAAAACATTATGAATTCATTTTAGGCTTAGAATTGTCCTTCCCATAACCCATTTTGCCAAAAGGTAGCTGGGTAATTTGAAATATTCTCCAGCTGGAGTGGAATCACATTTGGGACTTGCTTCAATCAGAGCACCTCTGTCTTGCTTTTGCTCTTCCAAGAGCCCCACAGTCAACCAATCAGGCAGGAGCAGAAAGGAAAACTGATAAACCCTGTTTAATATAAAATTTTCCACATTCTCTACCTTAGCATTAAGCCTTCTTTGCCAATTGAACAGGTTAACTGAAGCAGTATATAATGTAGTATTAATTTATATTTTAAAGTTTTATCCATTATGCCATCTTGTTTCAGAAATTCTTTAAAAGACCTTAAATAAAAAAATCTCAAACTGAAAACCAAATTGTTCCACTCATCCCTTTGGTTCTTTTGGTGACCTTCTGACGGTGCAGATGGTCAGTGTGAAAGACTTTTGAAAAAGTTTCCCAGGTACTAGTAACAGCATTTCCTGGAGCATCTTTTATCTTGGTTTACAGCAAATGTTTCTGTCAATGTCCACAGGTCACTTTTACCCTGAGACCCAGTGTGAATTTGCTCAATCTTCAAATCTGTCACCGAGGCCCTTGCCTAGGGAACAGAACACGGTAGTGGCTTTCCGGCATGTGCTAGGGCTAAATCAAACCATGGCTGATGGACATCTGCAGTCGCTCAGGGCAGCGGCATGAAGATGAAGAATAGGAGCTCTGGGGTCAGTTTGTTTGTCTGGGTTTGAATCTGGCCAGTCATGTAAATCTGGACAAACTACTTCACCTCTGTTTCTCACCTGTCTTATCAGTAAAGAAGGAATAGTAACAGTACATACCTCTTGTTGAATAAGTGAATTAAATATGTAAAGCGTTTACAACAGTGTCTGGCACATGGTAAGCACTTGATAAGTGTTAGCTCTTATATTCTATATGTTTCTATTTTTATGTAAGAAAAGTGGATACAATAAAAAAAACCCCCTCAGGGAAGGCTGGTCATTTTCAGGACAAAATTTTATTTACAAAACAGCACCTTAGTCTGTTTTAGTATCACTATTGACAAAATGTCTATAGCAATAAACGTGTATATTAGTTGAGGCAATACATTGATTTTAGCTACACATAAAACCAGAATACAACACTATCCTCACTTCCTATTTCTGTGTGGTTCTGAGTACAGCTTAAAAAAGAACGAATTCTCTTTATAATGTACAATGGCTTAAACAAACCACCTCTTTAGTTTCTGGATTTTTTTTTTCCTATTTAACGGTTGGGACTGAGACTACTCATCTAAAATTTTCTATTTACAGAGAGCACTAGAGAATGGGGTAACAAAGACAGAGGTTCAGTTTCTCTGGCTTTCATAATACAATATCCATATGATTTTAGAAGGTAAAAAATAATATTGGTAAACAGTATATATTGATAATTTTCTGATAAATTCATTTATTTAAAATCATATTGAAGAATCAAGAGAATTTCTCCATACATTTAAAAATTCATTATATTTCTTGACTCACAAAGTATTGTTCCATATTAAAGTAGTTATCACCAAAATAATATATGATAACTGGTACCTATGGAAACCTATTAGTTTGTTTTTTAAAATTCTCTGTTAAGCTTTAATTCCAAGTTGAGCATCACATATATATATGCATGGTTATATGCATGAATTTATGTGTGGGTACTAACACCCCTTATTCAGGAATGCAAAATAATGGTACCTGGCATCTAGTTTAAGAAAAACTTCCCACCATTGGGAGGTAACTGAGCGACATGTGAAAAAAAAGCTTCTCCTATCTAAACGTAAGAATACACCTGTATTGGGTAGAGGAATAGAAAGAGGAAGAAAAAGAAGTATAAGTAGAAGAAAAGAACTACATTGGGCCAGATTAAACTCAGGTAATTAATTTAAGACAGCAAATAAATAAATCAACAAATGACCAATTTTTGTTTTCCAAAAAAAGAAATCACTAGAAAATTCTTACTAACAATTTTCAAGTTGATCAATTAATACATACTTTAAATAGTAAAACATTTGACTATTTTATCTGTCATAATTCTATTCATCTAATACACTCCTCTGCTGAGATATGTAACACATCTTCATCTGTACTCTCTTCTACCTCTGGCAAGTTGCCCCAAAGTAGGAAGTTAACACCTGGAAATAAAAGTTGATAAAATTATTTGGTGCTCACTACAGTTAGATGAAACCTTTTATGTTAACATTCTTCTATTAAACCATAGTGTTAGCAGTAAAGAGGAAAGCTATGAAAGAATGTACCACAAATAAAATTATATAATATTATCTATGTAGGATATAAATATTCTTTTTTTTTTTTTAAGATTTTATTTATTTATTTTCAGAGAGAGGAGAAGGGAGGGAGAAAGAGCAATGTATGGTTGCCTCTCACATGGCCCTCACTGGGGACCTGGCCCGCAACCCAGGCATGTGCCCCGACTGGGAATCGAACCGGGACCCTCTGGTTCCCAGCCCGCGCTCAATCCACTGAGCTACACCAGTCAGGCAACATAAATATTCTTAAAACCCTTTTAAGCAAGGACTTGAATTCTAGAATCTTGCAAAAAGACCTTAGGAGTCCATTTGCTCAAACTCTGCCACCAGCTACATTATGCCATGAAAACTTTCCAGTGATACTTTTTCAAAACTATTTTAATGATTTTTGAGAATGGAGATCTCACAAGATCCTTTTAGATTAAGTGTCTCTTTGGAGGGTTCAGAAAAAAGACCTGAATAAATTTCATCTCCTCAACAAACACGGAAATAGTTGGTGCCTTTTTTTCTGATTAAAAAAACAAAAACAAAAACAAAAAACAAGGTTCTGGAGCCAGTTATAATATACACAGTCCTTGATGTACGTGAGTTTTAGTCTATAGCCTGTGAAGGTAAAATTGCAAACTTTAGACCAGGTAGTAGCAGTCCGTATAATAAACAAAACAACCATCTAAACCCTCATTGTGAAAGGACAGCCAGATTTCACATGAAAGAATCTAACACTAGTATTGATAGATAGAATAAGACCACATATATGGCAAAGGATAAAGAGATGGTTTATTCTGGGCATGTACTATATTATAACTTGAAAGCACTAAATTGAAAAAAATTAACCTTTAAAAGAGCCAACGAAGTCTGATAAGAAAGCGAGTCTCAAGCTGTCCAGTTGGCAGTGTGGGCACTAGGAGGACTCCCAAGTCTGGACACTCTCCACACACACTGCGATTGTGGCCACATAGTGGGATGGAGTGAGCCAGGATTTGGAGATCTGGTCTGAATTCGGTTTCCACCTCTTACCAGGACACCATGGGTGTTTTTATTACCTTTACTACAAATGCATGCAACCACAGACTATATATATTATTGTTTTGTGTATTTAAAGTTTTACAATATGCTATTATATGTATATTTTCTAATTTGCTTTTTCATTAAAGATATTTTTGAGGTCTACCTATGTCCATACGTGCAGATTTAGCTCATTTCCTTTAATTTCTATAGAGTATTCCATTTTGTGAATTAAAAGAAATTACATATATTGCAAGTGTGACCCATCACTCACCCTTTCCTCTAATTGCCCATTTTAAACAGGTGCCCAAGGAGACGTGTACAGGGATGTGCACTGCTGCATTGTGAAAAACAGTGGAAACAATCAACTGTCTCTCTTGGTTGAGATACTGAGATCTAATCAGGCAAGAAGTTAGCAACTATTTTAGCATACAGAAGCCTATCATATTATTTTTTGTAATTTTTTGGTGTGTGTTTGAATTGTTTATAATAAAAAACACCCTTTTCCCAAGAATAAATGGTGTTTTGCTTCTGGTAATATGCATTGAACGTATTGGGCAATTAGAACCCATACAGGTCCATGGAGAGCTGAAATGAATGTGCCTTTGAGGGCATTTGCCAAACCCGGTGACTTTGAATTGAGGTTCCCCAAGCTTCCTCAGGAAAGTGTCAGGAAGTCAGGTCTACATGGGTAGGCCAGCCTAGAACACAGGCTTCTTGGGGCCCTTCAGTCTAAACACTCGGAAATTTTATAAAGCTTGTGTTTGTATTCCTGTGATGCTGCTGATTCAGGTGTGTCAAGGACAGTTCCAACAGCCATGAGAAACCCTGTTTTACAGCAAACGTCCAGAAAATCCTGCTTTAAATCACAGTATCAGGGAGAAGTTTGGTATTCTTGGAGTCAATACACAGAGACACAAGTAGCTCAGCACAATTGGTTCAAAGAAGAAAAAATAAACTAAGAGACTGGATCTGACAGAGGCAGCACCTTCCTTTCTCTGTTGAGAAGGGAGGAAGGAAATCCTGTGATACATCTGTTTCTCATGGATTAGAGTCAATGCAAATAGAAGAATGTTAGGCTTTCATCTTTGAAAAACTGACCAATATTAAAAAGTAAATCAAAATTGAAAAATATCCACCCTATGTTTTAAATTCCATGAAGCAGGAAAAATGTCAAAGCAGAAACTTCCTTTAATGTGTCCCAGGAGCAACACAAATATAAAGCTAGAAACCTAAATGAGAAGCCTGTATCTCACCTGGGGAAGTTCAGGTAAGTCCTCGCTCAGAAAAAAAATGTCTTTCTTAACATACTAGAGTCTTAAATTGAGAACCTCCCCCCTGCACACCTGCCCCCAATGGTTGAAAGCCACAATTAAATGCCAAGTGATACAAAAAAAAATCAGAGTCTCTAAAAACCCAAACATAATTGGAGGGTTTAAAGACCCCAACAACCTCGTTTACAATTTGTGATATTTTGTTTTAATCTATGAAGGCAAATCATACTTTTAAAAAAGGAATATATTTTAAGTTCTGGAAAAGACTAAAACATATATTAAAAAACCTGAGTGTTGGTGCCAACTTGGACTGTCCATAAAGTTCTATAAACTTTAATTCCCATTAAAAACCCCCACTAAATGCCAACTTCATCTGTTGTGTGAATAGGTATTAGACATTGAGAACATGTGTTCTGTAACAAAACTGAATGACTCTAGACAATAGAAAACGTATTATTTAAATATATTTTAGGAATTGGTTGTATACTTTCCTACTAAATCATTAGTATAACACATTGGTGTTAAATATTTCCTTTGACTAAAATTCCATCATAATTTATTAATATAGATGTCAAAATGTCCACTTTTATCGTAAAGCAATATACCAAATACAGAAGTTACCGAGCCATCTCTCTTCCCTACTCCGCATGGCTCCAAACTCCCCATTCTCCCTTTCTTATATACACAGTTGACTATTAAACCTAAAATCTTCCAAAATTCTCTGGGGTCATAATATGTATCACGGCAGCAATTTAGAGCAATTAAAATGATAATTTAAAAAGGCCCAAGAAATCCAGCCAAGTTCAAGGTTCTTAAATACAATGATCAAAATAGAAATGGCAATGAATTTTGGCTAGTAATATCCATAAGTGAATGTCTGGGATAACATGATTGATGTTTCACTTTAGTGGATCCAATGAAGGTAAGAAGGTCTCAGAGGAAACCCTAAAATGATCTATTGGGATTTCCACTCAGATAGTGATAGGCAAATGTTAGAGGAATGTCTGAGTCAGTTGTTTCTTACCGGTAGAGTCTAGTCTGTTAATACTATAAACTGCCCGGCTGTGAAACATCCAGAAGTGTCCGTTGTTACAGGAAAGCAGGCAGGAACAACATGGAACAATCACATGATAACCTACAATGTTCCCGCTAAAAAAAAAAAGTAAATACTGTTAGATGTCATGTAATACCTGGCCATGTAAGCATTTTTATGTTAACGTAAATAGATAATACCAAGATCCTATTTCCTCCTAACATCCTCCATTGCTGGGATCTTAGGGATGCAAGTTACTCTAATAGTGATTACAGTTCTATTGTCAAGTGGGAAAATAGTCTTTAAGTTAAGCGAAATAATACTAACACATCTCTCTTTGCTAGTATTATTTTATGCATTTTCCCTTCAGAAGCTAGCTTCTAGATGGCATAAGGTTGTGATTTGTTCTGTAAAGCACCCCAAATTGATGTGCTATTCACACAAAATATATTAAATAAATTCAGATCTGTGGGTAAAAGGTTTTTGCTATTCCCAGGACGGTGACAAGTTGGAGTCTTATATGTCCTAGTTCCATTCCAGCACCTAAAAACTGTTTCAACAGACAGAGAAATAAGAAGATAGCACAGGCCCCTGTAAACCAAACATAAGCTGGCTGCTCTAATTTTATCTTCAGTGTTTCTGAGGGAATTCAGGAAAAAAGCAAATTCACAGCCTCTGGAGAAAGTTGCAAAAGTTTTTTACTGTCTTCAGGATTATGCATCTGATTATAAGTTCCTTACACTTCCACAGATTTTCCCCCCTATCTGGTTACTATTAAATGGAGTGAATATACAAGGAATGTTTTAGTTAGCACTTTTTTTTTAAATGACAACATGACCTGCTTATACCTTGAGTTGTAAAAATATTATTTTTCACCCAGTGAGATGTAGGAGTCAGTCATTTTTGTGAGGCTTTATAAAAATACTACGTGAAAGGTGGCAGCCCACCTAAAATATGTCTTCTAATCTTAATCTGATTGAAAGGCAAACAAATGAAAACAAAAGTTGTTCTTGGACTTTGTAAGACTATATTGCAAAAGTAAACTCTATGGTTTTAATTACTACCCTTATTCACTCATTCATTCATTCAACTAATGTTTATTGATCTTGTATTCTATGTTAGGTACTATTCCAAGTGTTAGGAATATAGTGGTAGACAAGGTTTTTGTTCTCAAGGAGCTAATATTCTAGTAGAGACATATCAGATCATTTTGCTCCCTTCTTAAAACCCCTTCAGTGGTTTCTCATTGGCCAAAAATGAAAACAAACAGTAAACTCCTTCATACCAAAGTCTAGATCTGCACTATCCAAATGTGGCTATTGAGCCCTTGAAATGTGGCTAGCTTGAAATGAAATGTGCTGTTAAGTATAACACATATACCAGATTTGAAAGACAAAGAATAAAAAAATCTAATGTAAAATATTTCATTAATTACACGTTGAAATGACAGTATTTTGGTTATATTGAGTTAAATAAAATACATGATTAAAATTAATTTCACCTGTTTCTTTTTACTTTTTAAAATGGGGTTACTGGAAAATTTTAAATTCCATCTGCGACTTGCGTATTTCTATTGGCCAGCGCTGCTCCAGATTATCTGTGTTTTGACTACATCTCTAATCTACTCATAGTGCTCTCCCCAGGTGCTCCTGATGTTGTTACCACACTGCCATCACCTTTCTATTCCTTGCACATTTTAAGCTTCTTCTTGCCTTGGGTTCTCTCTGTATAGAACATTCTTTCTCTGTCTCCTTCTTATCCTTTATAATTCAACTCTTGTTTCCCTCTTGTGAGAAGTATTCCCTAACCATGCTATCAAAAATAGCTCTTACCCAGTGTCCCAACCTCTGTGATTCTCTGTCATTATTACTATTTCCTTTGGAACACTTCTTAGCCTATTCATTGTCTTATTTATTTAAATATCTTATTGACTGATTGTGTTCCTATTAAAATATGTTCAAAGACCCGTGTCTTTGTTTTGTTTATTGTTGTGTTTCTAGCCCCTATAGCAATGACTAGCCCGTGGTAGGAGGACCTCATTATACAATTTGAATGAATGAATAAAATTAAATAGTCGTTAGCACAAAAGAAGAGTTTGCTAATTTAAATAGTTAGGATTACAATTTATAATCCAAACCACACTTAAATGAGAACATCTAAACTTCTCTCTAAAATGGGACTCATAACACTCACATTTACCTCTCAAAAAAACCCTGGCTCTTGGAGCTCAGTGGATTGAGAGCAGGCCTGTGAACCAAGGGATCATGGGTTTGATTCCTGGTCAGGGCATGTGCCTGGTGTGGGCCAGGTCTCCAGTTGGTGGGGTGTGAGAAGAACCACACATTGATGTTTCTCTCCCTGTCTTTCTCCTTCCTTCCCCTCTGTCTAAAAATAAATAAATAAAGTCTTAAAAAAAGATAATAGTAATAGCTTTGATCTGTGTGGCAATTTATGGTTTATGAAGCCTTTTATCACTCGTAATTCATTTGATCTTTACAACTCTATATGACAAACACCAAAGATATTTTAATTCCTATCTTAAGAAGATAGTTCCTATCTTCTCAAGTTTATCTTCTTAAGATATAAATTAAATAAGGAAACAGTTCCAGAGGTTTAGAGGTTTAGGGAGTTTATTCAAGATCACTTAGAGAGTAAGGGTAGGGCCAGGGCTTAAACCTGATTTTTATAACTGTAAATCCAAGTGTCTTTTCCCTCTAAAGTACATTGCTTTTTTTTTTTTTCTAAAAATTAAAGCCGATATTTGTCAAAGAATTTTTTTAAATTATAAACTTATTTACAAATTTAAAGTGTCACGACACCCTTTAAAAAAATAGCCCTAAGTAACAAATGGTTTTTCCATGGCTCTTTGCACAGGTTATAACCAGAGCTCGATGCAGCTCACTGAACCTTTGTGTCTGCTCTGGTGTCAACATCCCTCTCCCAAACCCAGGGCTATCTAGAATATTTCCATAAGTACCATTTTAAACATGCGATGTCCTTCAGTTTACATTTGCAGATTTCAGTGAAATAGCATCTTCCAATTAAGTCCACTGTGCTGGAGAGGAGAAAGTGTAGAGACAGATAGTCGAGTATACTTTTTTAAAATTGTAAAACACATACAATGTAAGATTTACTAACTTAAACATTTTTAATGTATAGTTTAGAAGTGTTAAATGTATTTACACTGTGGTACAACAAATCTCCTGATCCTTTGCATCTTGTAAAATGAAAACTCTAGGGTGGGGGGAGGGGAGGGGAGGGGAGGGGAGAGGATGCAGACAACTGTAATTGAACAACAATAATTATTAAAAAAAAAGAAAACTCTATACCCTTTAAACAACAATTCCCCATCACCTTCTTCCCCTAGCCCCTGACAGTCATTATTCTACTTCCGGTTTCTGTGAATTTGACTGCTTTAGATACCACATATAAGTAGAATCATACAGTATTTGTCCTTTTGAGACTGGCTTATTTTCACTTAGCATAATGTCCTCAAGGTTCTACCATATTATAGCATGTGACAGGGTATCCTTCCTTTTTAAGCCTGAATATTTCACTGTGTGCATATAACTCATTTTGTTTATTCATTCATCCATCGATGGACACTTGGGTTGCTTCCACTGCTTGGCTAAGAACATGGATGTGCAAATCTCTTTCCTAGTCTGGCACTGAATTCTTTTGGATATGTACACAGAAATGGGATTGCTGGATCATATGGTAATTCTATTTTCAATTTTTTGAGGAACTGTGATGCCTTTCCATAGCAGCAGCCCCATTTTACACTCCCACCAACAGTGCACCTGGGTTCCAATTTTTCCATATCCTTGCTAGCAAATATTCTTTTGATTGTGATTTAGTATGAATTTAGTAGGCCCAAAGAGCTAAAAGAGAGTCTGAAGTAGAACTATAGTATATTTCGTAAGAGTCATTTAATATTTGTGAGCTCACCATAACATAACAAACCTCTTGTGTTCATCAATTCACACACATTAATCCATGCTATTATAACGTCTACAACAAAGTGAATACAATAGGAAAGACCCAACTCTCTTCTAAACTCTGGTCTAACCCCTAACAATGTGCATATCTGAGACATCCTTATGACTGTCTTATTTCTGGTCACAACTATTGTAAAGATGAATGGGTTAATATCATAGTCATAGGACCTTTGTAATAGTAGGTGCCAGGTTTAGAAGTTTTTATCTTTATAATGAAATTCATTTTAAAGTATTATGACTATAGCCTGCCTCCTCTGGCTTCCGTCCAAAGAACAGTTATTCACTCATATTTTGGATAATTACTCTTTCACTGATAAAGATTCAATGAAGAGCTAAATCTTGAAAATCATGTAAGGGCTATGTTGACTATGGAAAGAGAAATGATCTTTGAGAGTTAGAAAAAGATATATTTGAGTCAAATAAAATTGTTATTTTTCCAAATAGAAAGCAAATTTTTAAAAACTCTACCCCCGAAAGTGGGTAGTGACCGAAAACAGAATTTACAAAGACTGAATTACAGAAGTGATTGCGTGATACCCAAAATAGGCTTTATGGGAGACAAGCATTATTTCACGGCTGTCTCTTTCAGCCCACACAAACATAATCTGTCATTCAGAAAGAGATTTTTGAGAAAAGAATACCGAATTATATGAACAATCTGATTCAGCATGCCAGTTGCAAATAATGGTAGAAAACTATGAATTTTTTGGTGTAAAACAATGGATGAAAACGGAAAACCTGACCTAACAGTACAGGAAAGCTTCCCTGAATTTCCCTGGAGTCTAGGTCGTGGCCTGGATCCAGTGAGATAGGACAGCTGGGCAGGGCTTAGCGCCAGGGATCCAATTTAAGGGACGTGGTCACGTGACCAGAAGCATTGCATCAGGACTGACCACTCTGGCTAAACCACAGACTTTGTCCAGACAGTCTGCCCACTTAGTTATACTCCAAGGGGTTCATCAGACTGGTGGGAGTGGCTGGAACACCAAAATAATAATCTCCTTGTTGACTCCCAGAGGTCCAAACCATCAAATTTTCCCATTTAGTTAAAGGGTACCGTTGCCCGCCACTAGCTTGACTTACTTGGTAGGAGGGATGTCTGTAGAGAAAAGGTCTATTTCAGTATCAGCCAGCAAAACAGCCTTCATTCCCCTAGAGCTGAGCGCTTGTTTACAGAACTTGCAATACAGGATGGACACGTACCGGTCCTTGAAACTACAACTGCTGGTGGACATGGCGTCCCAGGAAGGATGAGGGGTGGGATTTTGAAAATGGAACCGAGCGCAAGACCCTTCCTAATTTGATTCCCTCAGGCTAAAAATACACTTGCGAGGCCCCAAGCTTTTCTAAGCCCTGAAATTGGGAAGGAAACGAGTTCTGTTTGCCCCGGGGAGGGTAATAGTAATATTAATTGAGCAGGAACGGGAGAGCAGCAGCAATTTTGGCTTTCCTTTTAACTCTCCGGGAAGGGAGTGGAATTTGAGATGGGGAAGGCCAAGCTGCAACTAGCCTCGGGAACTTCTCCACCGTTTTCCCTTCCTCCCTTCTACTCTAGCTCCCGCCCCTTTAGCAATTCCCTAAGCGTATCCAGTACAATCTCTTTTACAACCCCTCCCTCGGAGAACTCGAATTCGTTTCCGTCGGATCGCAGACGAAGTCTTCCTACCCACGCCTCCTCTTTGGAAATCTTTCTCCTCTTCTCAGGATTCGGAAATCCCGAGCTCTTCCTACGCGGACGACCCCTGCTTCTCTTCCGTCCGCCCGCGACCCTCCTCCGCTCCGCTCCTTCGCCCGACCCAGCTACGCTTATCTCCCGGCAGCCCTCAGCCCGCTGCGTGCCGGCTCTCGCGTCCCCCTCCTCTCAGTTCTCCCTCGTGCCCCGCTCCTTCCCCACAGGTCTCTCCCAGAGCGGCCGCTCCAGAACGTGCGGTGGAGGTGGTGGGGCGGGGCGGAGGTCGCCTTTTTGGGCTCAGTCGGCTTTGGTGTCTCTGTCACCGAACACGTCGTTTTTTGCCTCTTCCGCTCTCTCCGCTTTTCCAACCGTCAGTTTGAATTTCCAGCGCAGCTCACCGATTGGGAGAGCTAGAATTCGCCCACGTTCCACATTGGAAGGCTCGGGAGCCCCTGATGAGATCTTAGTGGTGAGCAGACCGTACGTCCCGCCCCAGTAACGGTGCCGAGATCAGCTCGACTTTCTGGTTGGCGTAGCGCGGCTCTGCCGCCAATCTCATTGGCGGATTCTGTGAGGTTTGGGCGGGCCTTCCCAGTGAGAGAGGCAAGACGCCCTTCGCGCTTCTTATTGGAAGACGTTCTACAGTCCACGCTGGTCTCTACTCTCTATTGGCTAAAATTCTCCACAACGCCCCTCCTCTCACCCCCGTCCAATTGGTCGTACCTTTTCTTAAGAATTTGTGTTTGGTTGTTGGTTCCAACTTAATCCCGCCCATTCATTCTACTTTAGGGTTTGGCCACCGGGGGAGGAGCTTACTCCGAGACTGCGCCTCTGTAGTGCTAGTCACGCCTCGAAGTTTAGCCAGTCCCTCCTCCTCGTTCCAGGACTCTCGGGATCCGCTATTCCTATTGGCTATAGGCCCCATCGGTCGATAGCATGCGGGCGGTGATTGGCAAAGGGGTGGGCTCCGCTTCCCGGCGGGGTCCTGCGGAGTTGGCAGAGGCTCCTGAGGGGACTAGGAGACCAATCTGCGTAGGAGCGGGTGGTGGGGAAGAGAGGGGAGGAGAACTCTAAGTGGAAAGCGGAGCCGGGAGCCTGGGACCCGTCGCGTCAGAGCCAGGTAAAGGCTCCTTCCCTCTCCCTTTTCTTCTTCCCGGCCGCGGGGCTGCAGCCCTGACCGAACAAACCTGGGCTGGGGCGGAAAGGAGAGGGCGCGGATGCTGCTTGCTGCATCGCTTTAGCGGTGACGCCTGGAATCCCTCAGACCCCCCTCCCCCGCAATCCTTCAGACCGCCTCCCTTGAGACCCTCTGCAAAACTCCGGGTACAGGACTGCGTCTCTCTCCGCCCTTCACCGCACAGCTTGGGGCTCTGCCTTGGCTCACACTCCGCCGCGCAGCCTGCACCCAGCCCCCTACCCAAGTCCTCTGCAGTCGGGCAGCCTTGGTCCAACTTGGGGCATCCGTCGTTGGCATCACCCGAAACCACGGGCTGCCCTTTAACCCAGTCTCAAAGCCCTGGCAGACAGCTGGGTTACAGCCCTGGATCCGGGATGGGTGTTGCGCACTGCTTCCGGGGCTCGTCCCGGGTCCCAGCCCCCGGCCCGCTAGGAATGGCTCCTCTTCGCACTCCCGTTCCCAGACCCATAATATGATTCCCCAAAGTTGCTAACATTCCTGCGCTCCATGTAACATCGCGGCCCTCGATAGTTTCTTAACTCCCCCTCCACCTTTAAGGTAATCCTCCCTTTGCCCTTTCCGCGTCTTACAAGCGTGTGCGGCAGCTCGAGCTACCCCCGGTTCCCGTTCAGCCTTAGGACCCCACCGCTCCTCCGGTTCCCGCTTCCTGCCCGCCCGAAACACCTCGCCGTCTCTGCTGCTTTTTCCTGTCTTCGTGCAGCCCTTTTTCCGGGAGCGGGCAGTGGGAGACACCGGCGGGAACCTCTTCCTCCCGGCACAGAGGGGGAAAGGGGCGGCCAAGGAGTGAATGTAGCAGCTGCGGCTCGCCGGGGAGCGAGGCGCCGGGCTCTGCGCTCCCGCCGGCTTTCCTCCCGCCTCCAGGGCTAGAGCAGGGGCGGGATCTCCTCGGGCACCTCCTGGTGCGAGGAGTCGGGACTGCGACTCTCAACGACCACCCCCCCCCCCGCCCCCACACCCGGGATTGGGTGCGGTATCTGGGATCTCTGGGCTTGGGTGACAAAAAATTTTGGGGATAGCATTTAGAGTCACTCTCATCCCTGGCTTGGAGGGAACGGGTGCCTTCCTCCTCCCGCCTCCCGGTTTTCCCGACTCCGACCCTCTCCTCTAACCCGTTTCCTGCTTCTGCCGACCACATTGTTTTCCTGGTTGTGTCCCGTGCCTAGCAGGCTTTTTCCTGCAGAT